>JAINUV010000855.1:0-186972 GCA_020205505.1 Panax japonicus
TTGGCCTGTAGTGCAAAGATGAATATTTGATTCCAGATATATATTGATTGATGTTACAGGGATAAAATATCGACGATGAACTTTTAAATTCATATATAGAAGATAGTAGTTTACATTCTCTACTTAACTCTTCTAATGAATTGTTGTTTCCGCTGCAGTTGTTGATTTAAAACTGGTTGTCTATTGTATTCTATTAGATTTTCCCTGTTGAAGACTAAGGATAATTTCTTGTACATTATCTTAGTCATAATATTCTTTACTGGGTTAGTTGAGCTCACCCTTTTTCTTGTTGTTCTATTTTTCTTCTCAGGAGACGAGAATGTAGCGAGTACGAGTCGGGGGATGTAATGATGGTTCTAGAGAGAGTTGTTTAGTAGTCCTCGCCATTTTTGTAAAATAATGTATAAATAATTGTGATGAGGATTTATTTGGGTATGTATATTATCTAGAAGACAATAATTGTATTTAAACTCACAGTATATATGTTGTCATATTTTGCACGACAAATGTATAATAAAGTTGTAGTTATTTCTGTACCATGTATTTGGCGACTCAGAATAGGTTGGATGGAATGGACCTATTTTGGGGGCGTCACATAATCATCTTATCACACATGTTCAACAATCATAGCATCACAAACTAACATCAACTCATTCCTAATCACATTGTCACACAACTTTAACCACCATTGAATCACAAATAAACAGTTAACAAATCAACACATCTAAATTTCGATTAATTTCTAAAACATGTCGGCGTATCGACTGCTTTATCGGGTAAATATCGAGTCTAAGACTCTATCTCAAAGTTTAATATCCAAATACTCAACTTAAACAACAATCGTATTATTTTTCATGACCTTATAATAATTATAAAATAATTGTTGGGCTTCGGCACAGAAACGCACAGCGGAAATTAAAATTTTAAAACAATTTCCGAAACCCTAAAACAGGATCCATGCGAAAAACAATTAATTCAGAGGTTTAGAGATTATACCAGATATAAACAAAAACGAGAATCTGAAACCGACTGCGCCTCGAATCTCCAACGCAATACAAACCGATTGCGCCTCTACGGTATCCACACGAACGCCGCACGAACCGTCGAACGATTCTGCAATAAGAAGGACTTGTGGTACTAGCCACCAAAAGGAATGGATTTTGAAACTGTTTCTCTCTAGTCTCTCTCTAAGAGCGGCTAGGGTTTTTTAATTCTGATCTCTTACCCTAAGTAGCTGCTATATATCATATATATAGTAGTTAAAAGGAATTAATCAAAATCAAAACCTAATTATATAAAATCCGAATATATATATATATATATATATATATATATATATATATATATATATATATCTTAATTAAGTCTTACTTAATTAATATACATATATATACAAATTCTCCTTTTTAATTTAAATTCGTGATTTAAATACTATTAATCATATTAATATATCTAAATCCTTAAAATTTAAATTAATTCCCTTTTAAATAGCGTTCTATGTGTGTGACCCTATAGGTTATTATTACGTTGGCAATAATTTTAAAATCATATTATAAAATTATAAACAGTGAGCGGCATCTAGTAATGCATCACTGCTATCCAAGTAATAATAAGATCGATGATTCGATGCAACCTTTTGTGACCAATGTTTCAATGCAATTTAATCCTTTTAACCTTAATATCCTAGATTAAACTCGAGTCATGGAATGTGTCATACTCTTCATAATTTAATCTGAGTTTTCTTGATCAATGAGTAGACTATATGAAACAAATCACTATTTGAGCATGGCCATGCATTTCATAGTCCTACTCAATCAAGAGGCCTATGGATATCACCCATAATATATAGGATGGTTAAATTCCATCTAGATCACTCATATTTCTCACATGATTAATGATGAACCCAATAATCACCTTTATAGTCCACCCGATTAAAGGTGACATTTGATGATATCAAAGTACATAAATTCTTGTGTAGTAATATAGCGATTTCAGGTCGGAGGACCATTACATCATTGTCACTATGAGAATTGCTAATGACACTTCGCATAATGCTCCATATAGAATTCTCATGGTGGGTCTGTCCAGTACATCGTTCTCTAACATGTACCTATGCATTGACTTAATATCTCATATATTTATGACCAATGAGATTTGGTCATCAGTCAATCCACATACTAGTCTCAATGCATCATTGTTGTCCCATCAACAATGATACTCGACTAGGGACATTTAAGAACACTGATACTAATGGTAATATATAATCTCATGTTCAAGTCACATACTTGAAACTATATAATTTGTATCACTATTCTAAGGAATTTTATTATGTTAACAATTATATTACGCAGTAAATAAAACCATAATAAAATCATATATTTATTCAATCAAATATAATATCAAAATGTTAAGCAATTATATCAAATAATTGGCCTCTAGGGCATAAACTCTAACAATAATTATTACCATTTACCATAATTTTTGAAATATCAGAATCATTATTAAATGATTTCAATATCAAACAATTCTATTATCATTAATATTTAATTAATATTAAACTATTAATGAAACGATTGTCAAAATATTAAAGTTATTTATAATAACTCAAAATATTTTTAAAGTACTTATATTACCCTTAAATGATTTTTAAAACATCTAAAATCATTATTAAATAATTACCATTAATATTTAAATATTAATGAACTATTATCTAAATATTAAAAGTCATTAATTATAACTTAAAATATTTTTAATTCATTTATATCCCTTTTAAATGATTTTTAAATAAATAAAACTATTTTTAAACTATTTATTTAATATAATTATTAAATAAACTTAATATCATTAATATATTATTAATATTAAATTATTAATGAAATTATCCTTTAAATATTAAAAGTTATAGTTTATAACTTAAAATATCTTTAAACACTTTATTTTCATTTAAAATGATTATTATAGTATTAAAATCATTTTTAAACTAATTTATTTAATATAATTATTAAATAACTTTAATATCATTAATAATCATTAATTAATGAAATTAACCATTAAATATTAAAAGTTATATTTTATAACTTAAAATATTCTTAAATACCTTATTATTATTTAAAATGATTTTTAATATAATAAAATCATTTTTAATTCATTTATTTAATTCATTTAATAAATAACTTAACTATCATTAATATTAATTTATTAATGAAAATTATCACATAATATTAAAAGTTATCAAAAATAACTTAAATTATTTTCTTATACCATAATATAATTTTAAATGATTTTTCATGAATTAAAACTATTTTTAAATAATTTATCTAATCTTGTAATTAAATAAATAAATACCATTTACATTCCAATAATATTAAATCTTTTCAAAATATACCCAAAATAATTAAAATATAATTTTCAGACATTAAAATAATTTTTAAGAATTTATTATGTATTTTTAATAATTAAAAATCATTTTTATCAATTTTTTTATTAATTTCCGGAAATTATAAATAAAACTGTCGCTAAAGGGCTATAGCGACACTTTCTGTCGCTATAGGTGTTCTTGATCAAGCCCAGAACTTCAAGACAGTGATCGTGTGTGCTACTTTGACCATGTGTAAATCAGTGTGTGTTATGAAATCAGTGTGTGTTATGAATCTAGACTTGATTTTGGTCAGATCTGATAGAGGAAATGCAAGACTACAATATCCAGAATGAAAAATGATCATTACACATAACATAAAGAAGATCTGAGCCCTCAAAGAAGCTGTCAGACATGTTCTTCATTTTCTGGGTTACCCAGAAATGAAGAACAGTTCGTCCATCCAATTTTAGGCTTCCACAACTTGCAATCCATGCACTGTTTTTGTGATATATGACTTCTAGGTTCTAGCCCACATGTCAAAGAGTAGATCTATCATAAAACATAACTAAAACAACAACATAATACCAAGATCTTGTCCGGTCAAACGTTGTTAGAAACCACGCTTATGAACTTTCTGGGTTACCCAGAAAGTTCATCCGTGGACTTTCTGCCTAGTTTGACCATCCTTCAATTCTCATACGATTGTGATAAAAGCTATCTAAGAGTATTAACCTGTAGAATAACTACTATACTATAACTTTAATGCAACAAAAGAATCAAAACATACACACACTGATAGATCTGGTCTAATCAAAACGTTGTCAGGCCGGTGCTGGGTTGTTTCTGGGTTACCCAGAAACACCCAATCATGGCCGGTCAACGTGGTTTGACCACGATTAACTTTCAATCGGTTCATGTTCTGACTTTGATTCCACTTTCAGACTAAATAACACATATACTACTACAAGTATAAATCTTCAAAACACAAAAATCATAAACATGCTGAGATTTACAGCCTCTGACATTTGATGTCAGACCACAAAATAAAATTTTTCCAGATTCGACAAATCTTCAAATTCGAGCCTCTAGATGTTATGGATCTAACATCTAGCAACCCAGATCATCATTATATACCCTATACAACATATTTTAACACTCAAACATAACATCTAACATAAAAAAATTAGACAGATTTTTCTAGAGTTTGTTTATACCTTCTTGAGCAATCTCTGATTATGGCTTCTGCTTTTGTTATGGATGTTAGTGGGGCTCGGTTATTGACTAATCATAGGAGAGAATTCTGTAGGTGGGGAGCTTGAGAGAAAATATTGAGTGTTTGGAAAATTTTGAGCTAGCAAAAAGAATTTCTCTGTCTCCAAATTTATTTATATAATGTTGGTGCATGTATGGCTGCTGAAAATGGATGATATGAAAAGATTTTGGCACATGGGATATCTAGGGTTGGTAAACAACCCAAATTTTGGCAAGATTTGCAAGCAAGCTCAATTAAATAAATCAAAATTGCTATTTTAGTAATTTAACAAAGTAATTAAGGGTATTCTTGTCCGTGGTACTTGAATCTAGGTTTTAATCACTAGATTTTAAACCTTAAGGTTTCCCAAAAAATTTCTAGGGTTTGAACAATTAAGACTAAATTTCAATAAAATTTTAATTATAACTTACTAATTAAAAATTAGGGTTTTTTTTAATAATTTAGGGTTTCTAGAACTTTTATTAGGGTTTACCTAATTAATCAAATCATTATATAATACACAACATAAAACATATAACACAGTTAAATAACCGTCTTAAACCCACACTTGATTTTCAAATTATGGTTTTCCTTAGTAAAATTAGGGTTTAACCAATTAATATTAGTGTTTTGAAATTAAACACCATAATTAACCAATCATCATCAACACGTACATACAACACATATTTATAGCACTGAAAAATCAAAATATAATTAATATTATATTATTATCATCATTCCTTAATCCAGCACCAGAATTAGGGTTTATCAGACTAGTATTTAGGGTTTATAAAAGTATTAATAGGGTTTGGTCGTAATATAATAAAACTGTTTCACACATTAACATTGCACACACATATCCATACATACCTATAACACTGAAAAATAATAATATAATATTATTATTCTCATTCCTTGATCAAAACCCAGAATTAAGGTTTGGATTCCATATCTGATTTATCTTGCATAAATAACATTCTTAATTAAGTTAAAATATTTAATTTAACATCCTGAACAAATTCATATAATGAAATAATCATTATAATTATTCTAAAATCATTTCATATATTATTTAAATAATATAAGATTATATTTTCATAGAAAATAATTAATAAAAACATTTCTATCTTAAAATTAATTATTATAAGAATATACTTTATAATAATCAATAATTCTAAAGTAAATTTACTTGTAAATATTCATGTAATATTTTTTTTTACCACATAAATACATATACACAATATCTTGTACAAATCCTCATCTTTTAAAATAAAAAAAAAATTATATGCAATATTTCAGTTTTATTTATATAGAAAATATCGGGTTTTCACAATGATGATCTAGTTACATGCGATGAGGTAAGAGTTGTAGACATTCAGAGAAATGGATTGAAGCAAGCTTCTCAAATATGGAACATTCGTTTTGATGAGATAATCAAAAGAGTTTGATTTTATCAAAACCAAGAATAAACCTAGTGTGTACAAAAGGGTCAGTGGGAGCGTCGTGACATTTCTAGTATTATATGTTGATATATTACGGATAATGAATGACATATTAATGCTACAATCAGTAAAGATAAAGTTGTCTAAACATTCCTCCATGAATGATTTGGTTAGAGTATCTTAATTGGGGATACAAATCTATATAGATAGATTCAGGAGGATGCTCGACTTAACCCAAGGAACGTATATTCATTTGATGCCAAAGTCGTTTAGCATGGCAAACTTCAAGAGTTGTCTCATATTGATGAGCCATGGAGTGTATCTCTCTTAGTAGTCCTCATAGACTCATAAAAGAGAGATCACATAAGTAACTATCATGTATGCAATGAAATGTACGAGACCTGATGTTGATCAGTCATATTCTGGAGAAGTTCACTATGAGTCAGTGAAAAATAACTTAAAGTACTTAATCGACACTAAGGATGTGATCATATTCTTGGGGGATCTAAATTAAAACTAGAGGGCTTAACAGACTCAAGTTTTTCAAACAGACCAAGACGACAAAAAATCCACTTTAAGGTAAAGTGTTACCTTGAAAGGTGGTGCGGTGAATTGGAAAGGTTGAAAAAAGCAAAGAGCTGCTGGTTTAGTGATAAAGACAAAGTATATAGCTATAAATGAAGCTGTAAGTTGATTGTTTGGATGAAAAGTTCATTACAGAACTAGGAATATTTCCTAAGTCTCATCTTGGATCTAAACATGTGTTGTGGCACTTTCATTTGATTATAGGAATCATTGAAAGATATGAAATCACTATAGAGATAATGAACTCTCAAGAACAACATTACATATCCATTAATTAAAGCTTATCCAACAGCAAGATAATCGTCACTTAGAGAAGAAGGGTATAAGATACCATGACGATTGGCTTTAGTGCAAGTGGGAGATTGAAAGTAGTATGAACACAAGCCAATCATGTTTGATGATAAAGCATATACTTTATAACAATCTTATTCATTTATTAATAAAAAGTATTAATTTATTAAAGGCTTTTAATTATCTACATGATGTTGTTTTATAATATGTGATAAACCCATAGTTTTAAGCAATGCTTTTAAAATAATGATGATGATTATTCTAATGAGATCTAAATTCTTAGAGAGCTTAAAACTAAAATAGTTATCAATCATTGGATTACTAAATTAGGGATTAGTGAATCCGGATAGATTGGTACATACGTATGAGGATGATTGATCTCATGATCATTTGTGTGGAGACACTAAAGCAAGTATGTAGGTGCTTATTAGAGAATAAGTTCACTGAACGTGGCTCGCTAAGGAATACCTAATAGATTTTTACTTGCCTGTCAATCGGAATTCCTGTAGTGATAGTAGTACAAGTGATTCTTGGACTTGAGATCATCATAGTATCTTGTGTATGATGAGTTATACTTTGACTTATTACTTAAGACCCTTAGGCTATATCAAAGGGTATGCTTGGGTATAATAAATTATACATGGAGATAATGTATGATCAATAAAGAATCTACCATTTCTAGTAAAAGAAGAGAAATTTCCTATGTTATTCGATAAATGGCAACCCAGTAGTCCTTGGCCAAGACAGAATGAAATTAGAAAGGAGTTTCTAATTTGCATTATTTGGAGTTGTGCATTTAAGGGTCGAATACATATAATTAAATAAAATAAGAATTGACAGTAATTTCATGTCTTTTATTTAATTGGGACATTGTATGGTGGAATGATTGAATTGTACGGTAACTATTTACTCGAAGGTTCTTTTATGATTAATGTTGAAATCTATATTATCTGGAAAGTCATTAATCACTAGGGAGGCTTATCCCTATTGTAAAATAAATATTATTGATTTAAATAAATTAATAGTTTAACTTATTTATTTAAATAAGATTAGAATTTTTCTAATTGATTTATTCACAACCGGTTTAATATGGAGAACCTAAAAGGTCACACCATAAAAGGAAGAATAATTATTTAAGAAATTAATAGCATAATCGTAATAATAAGTTAAGTATATTTAATTTAATCTATGGTGATAGAATAAATTAAATAGCTTAATATTTATTATTTAATATTTTAGAAATATTAAATATAAATTAATAAGAGGAGTCTTATTATTATTATTACTATTATTATTATTTAATTTCTAAAGGAGTTTGGGAATTAATTAATAAAAGTACTCATTTATTCCTAATAAGATTAAGAGGCTAATTAATTAAAGGATTTTAATTAATTAAAATAAAACTCAATTCCTTAATTGTTAAGGAGTGTTATCCACATCTATAAATAAGAGGAGTCTTATTATGGGTGAGGTGGTTGTTGACTTTTTCACAACAAGCGTGATTCCAATTGTTGGAGAGTACGTTCTTTTTCTATAGAGATAGAAAAACTAGAGTTTTGCCAAATACTCATCTTTTTGAATCTTTCTTCTTCCTTGGTGGATCACTTATAGAGGCCAAACACTTAGGTGGCTACGTTGATCAAAGGAAGGAACAAAACCCGGTGGATTCAAGTTGAACGCAAAAAGGATTGGAGGTGAACTTGTACCTGAGGAAGCTCGAATCTTCAAGGTTATGATTCTTATTCTTTATCTTTTTGTTTAATTAATAATTGTGAATAAAGGATGATCCGGGTATATGGTTTGTAAAATTTTAAAACTCTAATTTTCCATGCTTCCGCTTAATTTATGCAATTTGATTGCGTTCACGAATATTACAAACCTAACATATCATTCCTTATCAATAATATATCATCAACATATAATAAAAGGAATGAAACAGTGCTCCCACTAACCTTCATTTACACACATGGTTCATCCTCATTTTTTATAAAATAAAATTCTTTGATTGTCTCATCAAAACGGATGTTCCACTTGCGAGAAGCTTGCTTCAATCCATAAAATGGATCGTTGCAGCTTACATACTTGATTTGTTACAACCATTGAAACAAATGTTAGGACCCTGAATTTTAAACAATTCAATTTTTTTTACGAATAAATTTTTTTTTATTTAATATTAGTATTGATTAGCATTATTATGTTGAACATGTTTTATATGAGCATAGAAAGATAGTCAAATATGTTATTAACTAAGAAATATGAAAGAAGTTATGAAGAAAAGCTGATGAAAACCTTAACCCTAATTACGGATAGGGCTTCAAGGATTAATACATTTATTATAATTGTATTTATGAGTATTGGTATGTGCAATATGGGCTTAATGATCAAATGTTGATCAGAGAAGGTATAACCTTAGTAAACCCTAATGTTAGATTAGAAACCCTAATATGCAGTTAGGAAACCCTAACGATCAGTTAGGAACCCTAATTTTATTTTTGAAAACCCTAATTTCTTAATTAGAACCCTAAACCCTAATTAGCAAACTCTAATGCTAAGTATTAAACCCTAAGGGTTAAGTTTAAAGGGAATCATATCAAATGACCAAACTACCCTTAAAATTATGTGGGAAATTACCAAAATACCTTTTTGAATGCAAAATTACTAAAATACCCTTGTTACTTAACTTTTAAGTTAAGAGATATGATCAAATCTAATGACTCATCTCTTGAGATATCATCATGTGCTAAAAACCTAACTTTAATCAGCCATTTCATGCCACATAGCATCATTAACATCCACGAGATCAAGGATTGAGAGATTAAAGAAAGAGAAATATCAAAGATAGCCTCATTTGTGTTCCATACAGTAGCCAATTCTCTCTATCTCTCTTTCTCTCAAGCCACGAAATTTAGTTAGTAAATCAATCCCAAGATAAGCCAATAACACCCCAAGATCAGATTAGGAAGAGAAGATCAAAGGTTGTTTAAGAAAGGTATAAACCCAAACCCTAAGCTAGATCTTATATGCTTAGAAAAATTGTGTTTTTATGCTTATATATGTGTTACGTATGTTATATAGTGATTTATGATGATATATCATGGATCCATAACATCCAAGAGCATGAAAATGATGATTTTATAAAATGTCAAGAACCCTAAAATATGGCCTGATAGTCATTAAATGTCAGAGGCCATAGATCCAAATATGTTAATTGTTAGACTTGATAAGTGTATCATTGTTATAGTATGCCATTAGGAGAGTAAAATGGAAGTGGAATCATGTCAATATCATGTCCAGATTCCAAGTTATTAATGGTCAAACATGGTTGACCAGTCATGAATATGAGTTTCTGGAAAACCTAGAAATTTTCCTGAAACTGTCTGACAGGTTTTGTTGGGCTTAGATCTTGCATCTGTTATGTGTTTAGCTTGTGTAAGTGTATCATTTATATACCCTGACATATGGACTATAGAACAATAACATCAAAACACTTAAAACATCAACAAAATTCAAGTTATTAGCGGTTAAAGTAGGTTGACCAAACACAAAATCAGTTTTCTGGAATTTTCAGAAAACTGAAGAATAAGTTTTTTGACATGTTTTGACCAAGCCAAATCTTACTTATGTGATGTAGTTAAGCTACCTAAGTGTACTACTTTTATTCTTTGGCATGTAAACTATAAGAGTGTGACACTTTAATACCCAAACAATACACAGAAATCTATGTGTTGAAGCTCGAAAGTAGCTACCTATCACTATCTGGGTTTCTGGGTAACCTAGAAACTCCAGAACAGCTCTGACAAACACTATGAACACTTAGATCTTCATGCTATTAAGTAGTTAGACCCTGAAATTGGTTAGTACTTGTAGTATTACACTAGTACTACACCATGAATACACTTTCATGCCCAGAAACTTAGCCAGGTGGAAATTAATCATGGTCAAAGTAGCCCCCAGGGCATTGACTAAGGTTGTTCTTCATTGATGAAGAACACCTACTGTGACAGTTTTCATCGCTAAAGCCTATAGCGATAATTTTATTAAAAACAAATTAATTAATTTAAATAAATTAAGAAAAATAAAAAATAATTAATAAAAAATTCAAAAATGAGTTTTAAAAATTATTTTAAGTTATAAAAATTAACTTTTAATAATTTGACATAATTTTCATTAATATTTTGATTGATTTAAATATTAATGATATTAAATTTATTTAATAATTATATTAAATAAATTAGTTAAAATAATTTTAATATTTTAAAAATCATTTAAAAATAATATGAAAGTGTTAGAAAATATTTTAAGTTATAAAACATAACTTTTAATATTTTGATTTAAATTTCATTAATAACTTAATATTAATGATAATAAATTTATTTAATAATTATATTAAATAAATAATTTAAAATTGATTTTTATGTTTTCAAAATCATTTAAAATGATATAAAGTATTTAAAAATATTTTAAATTATAATAAATGGCTTTTAATATTTTGACGAAAAATATTTTCATATTTGAATATTAATGATAATTATTTAAAAATAATTTTAAATATTTTAAAAAACATTTAAAGGTGATATTAGTGTTTTAAAAATATTTTGAGTTATTATAAATAACTTTTAATATTTTGATAGGGATTTCATTAATATTTTAAATTTCTTAAAGATTAATGATAATGTAATTATTTAGTATTTAAATCATTTAAAAATGATATCAGTGTTTGAAAAATCATTATAAAAGATAATCATTATTTGAAAATTATTATG
The DNA here is from genome assembly GCA_020205505.1 of Panax japonicus. NCBI lineage: Eukaryota > Viridiplantae > Streptophyta > Magnoliopsida > Apiales > Araliaceae > Panax > Panax japonicus. Next base: position 11,692 of record JAINUV010000855.1, read on the forward strand.
AGCTATCAAAAATATTATAATAGATAATTAAATTACCAAAAATAATATTGAAGCTGTAGAGAAGAGTTTTATTGAAAATAAACTCATTAATTATCCGATAAGGTAATCGGGACATCGAATTGATACCGAAGTCCAACCAGACTTAAATAGTTTGACCTGATAATTGTTTTTATAAGTTCTAAACACTATTGTGAATACTTGATAATGTATCTAAGTTATAGAATGACTTTAAATAATAGTATTATGTGACGTGATGTATTACGCTAATTGTGATACCAATATTAATTATAGGTCTTTCAAACGAACCTAAATTAGATTGTGTAGCAATAGTCAACGACTAAGGTGTGATGTTCCGAAAATAGGTATACACAACTCATTCTAAGTCGCCAAATACATGGTACAGAATCAAATACAAACTTAATTATACAACAGTCGTGTAAAATACGACAAAACATAAGATGAGAGTCTTAACACGAATATTGTCTCGTAAAGAATATCCAAACTCAAATGGAGTCCTCATTAAAATTATTATCCCACTATTTTCTAAAATAGTGAGGACTACTACAGCCACCATCTCGGACCATTACTTCCACCACTATAAAACAATAAATAGACAACGCAAAAAAAACGTTGTGATTTCAATCAGAAAAACGTCGTAGTTAAAGGTGTCATCTATTTGACACCCTTACACAACGTTTTTAAAACGTTGTAGTTGAGCACAATACACAACGTTTTTTAGGAAAAAAAAGCATTGTAAATTTATTTTTCAAAAATTAGCAGATGCTTAAAAACGTTATAGAAAGTATGATTCCACAATATTTTTTGGATAAAAATGTTATTTAGTATATCAAACAACGTTTAGGTACATTTAAACGTTTTTAAAATGTTGTAGATAAAAAAAAGGTCATAGTTCGCTTACATTACCAATGCACCTGCAATATGCTAATGCCATGATATACAGCTAAAAGGTCTAAATTCTCATTTAAATTTAAAACCAAAATGTATCAACCATTCAAAATACATCCCAATATTATATTCAATCATTTTTAACCTTTGGCTCAGAAGTCAAAACTATAACATATTAGGAGATTTATATACTGCTAGCAAAAATATATTCCATAATGAACTTAGTCATATATTCATATCTAGTAGTCTCAAAAAGGGCTTTCCTTGTCTTCCTTCTTATGTTTCACTTCACTGTTTGTTTAGATGGTGAAGAGGAATTACCATTTTTACCAGCTGCTGCTAGTAACGATTTCTTCTCCTAGCCGACTTTTTCCTCTCTGCTTTCGGTGCCTGTTGGCCTACCTTCACTCCCCTTATCAACTGTATCATATACATGCATAACTTTACATATCAGAAAATAATTAAAGCTAGGCCATGAAAAACCTCAAAGATTCTATAATGTATATATAGAGAACCTAGTATCGTAATTTCCTTACGTATTTGCCACACTTGATGTCCGAATAAATCACTATGAGATCCCCCTCTAGGAGTCCATTTGCTCTCACAAATTCTCCTGAAGAAACAAAAATTAATATACACAAAAAATGTAGCTAGAGAATAAGGAGGCTGTACATGCATGCATATTCAATTCAAGACATGTATACCAGTGTTTTCAAGGAGATACATCCTGCTTTTGTTATTTGGCCAGAATCTGAGACTCCATGATTCAAAACAAATTAGCAAAACATAAATAGTCTGTTGCAAACCACGAGAGTAAATCCAAAATATGAATTAGGACTATACATATATTATTTCCAAGTCTTAATATAAACCTGTAGCGCATTAAACTATATACATAGACGCACATTCATAAACTATATATATCCTCACCATATTTGTGATTTAATTATGAACAAATTAAATCAAGTGCACCTATATATATACCTGTCTATGCTCTGATTGTGCCTGCCATTGATAGCTTTGTCGCTTCATGGACCCGATCAACAGGCTCCGGATGCTGCCTTGGTGCTGGAGGCTGTGCCAACGTTACCACAGCCGGAACAGTAGCAGCAGGAGGCCAGAATACCCAATTACCGGTGGGGCTAGCTTGAGCAATATTGCTGTCCTTTGGGCATTGTGTGATCCAGTGGCTTCCTTCCTGTTAAAAGCTCAAGAAGAACCACTCCGAAACTATAAACATCACTTTTATGAGTTATCTGCCCTGTCATGGCATACCCAAACCAAAACCCACAAGGACATGTAATCAAGATTTCACATGTATTCTCACTTATAACATGTAAGAGAATTGCCATGAGTCAATTTCTTATTTAACAAGTGGGAGCTTTATGTCTCAGGCTCTAGCCAGTTTGGTATCACATTAGCTTATTTTACAGCATATCATGGCATAAAACATAATCCGAGAACACAATACTTACAATACCAGTTTCCTGATTAACACAGCTCATGTTTATCCGAGTTTGAAACCTTACAGTTGGCGGTTTATCAGGATATTCCAGACCACAGAAAAGTTTCAACTGATAGATGCGCCCTTCATGAACAAGTCTGGCATACATTTAATAAGAGTAAGAAATCAACACATTATGAGAATTAGAACAAAACAACATCAGAATAACAATAGCACTTGCCAGACTGTTGTGCTAGTGCACTGTCCAACTTCTCAAATTCACTGCTGTAGCCTTAATTATGCCAACTGTAGCTGCTGATGCCTTTTGAGATGAATCTCCGATTGCTTCTGATATCTTAATTCACAAAAACAAGAAACTATTACGGTCAATTCGCATAGTTTTTACATCCAAACCATAGAGAAACTGATAATCTGGCAGATTGGTTTTGGTGCACCGCAACTACACTTTTTCGAGTCACCAAGAGGTAGATGATGTTTTATTATGTACAAGCAAAACAATCTTATTGCTTGTTTGAATGGATTTATACAAAACAAGCTGCAACTATATCCGTAGATGATTGATTTCTATTTGAAAGCAGGGGATCAGGTAAGTATACGATCCTTTACACCCAATTTGAACCCTTTCAACAAAAAAGGTTGATATTATATTCCTCAAACGGTACGAGGAATATAATCATTTAAAAGTATAAGCTCTGTAAAGGCATCAAAGGAACGACATGCTCCCATAAAATGAAGCCTGCTCTGGCATAACAGAAATATTTGCTTCTTAGAATGACACCTTTCCTGACGTGGTATTAACCATATGATTCTATATTATAATTAGAAAAAAAAACTATATTATTGTTTAATATGGAGGAAAAAAATTGAGATTACAAAATGAAGATTACATCCAAGTAACATACCAAAGAATTCTGACCACAAAACTCAGATAAATATAGAAAGTGTAGGCCACATATGAAAACAATTACTGGCTGACAGCACAGATATCATAGCTGTTCATATCGTAATCAGAATACTGCAATAACTACTCAAAGGATCAGTTTCCTAGCTTTTGCTTTTGCAGAGATTAACTAACAATAGAACTTAGGCTAAAAGCCCAGGGGACAAACATAATAATACATATTTTACCCAAATCAATCACTGAATTTTAAAATCAATCAAGATGCAGAAGTCATGTACCATTCACATCAAAGAGAAGCCTTCTCAAAAGGACAACCAAACGACCTGCAGGAATAGCCATAGGCTTCATATCAGACACGTACAGACTATGTAAACATCCAAGCAATTGGGATAATTAAGTAGACTATGTAAACTGTAGAAGATAACTCTAATTCCACAAACTATGCAAAGACCTAATTTATAAAACAGAAGACAAACTATAAAATATAAACCTTATAAAATCATTTCCATATAGCATTATTAGATTCAAAAACATATCAATACTCATTACGATGAATCAAAAGTGCATAGACCTACAGGTAGCCAATTCAGATTACAATAATCAAATACCTATTATTAATTGAAAATCTTTGTCGACTGATTGGCATAACAGTAGATGTAGAGCACAGTCTATTTACTTCATCAAACTTGAGTAGCAATTACCCAAATCAACTTGAACAGATTTGTGTCGGTTTAGCATCAAATGTACGATTAAACCATGAAAATGAAGAACTTAAAGCCAGAAGAGTACTTACCAGAAAAATCAGTCTCCGATTTCTGAGGCTTCTCCTCCCAAAAAACCACATCTTTACCTCCAATCACAGGAAACATCAATGGCGGCGGAAACGACCGACAAGAAATAGCAGTCAAACCACGGCGAGCTAGCGGAGACGAGGGCATAGAACTGGACGCACCTTCAGCATCGATCCGGCGATAAGAGAAACTACTAGAACTCTCACACTCACTGACATCTGTACTCAAACTATAGCAAAAACACTAGGCAAAGAGAAACGAGAGTGGCTAGGGTTCGGAGGAAGTAAACAGACTGGAGACAGAGAGAGAAAGGAGTAGAGAGAAAGGGGCTGGGGAGATAGAAATGAACGAAAGATTATGTTTTTTTATTTTAAGTTTTCACTTTACCCCAATTTTTTTCTCCGTATTTTTGTAAAAAATGTTATCTAGTTAAAATAAAAAAATGCCCTTTTAAATAGATAACGATTTTGCATATTTATCTACAATGTTTTTTTTTAAAACGTTGTGAATAAATATACCACAACGTTTTTATAAAAAATGTTGTAATTTAAGCATTGTCTATTTACTGTTTTGTAGTAGTGTCCATTTTCCGACTAGTCTCAGTTATGTTCTCATTTCCTGATGAGAACAATGAAAGCAAAGGGTGAGCTCAACTAGCCCAGTAAAGAATATTATGACTAAGATAATGCAGAATAAATTATCGTTAGCCTTCAATATTGTAAAACTGATAAAATACAATAGATAACAAGTTTAACTGCAGCGGAACAAGCCATCCAATAGAAGAGTCAAGCAGAGCATGATATCTACTATCTTCTATGATTTAAAAGTTCATCATCAATATTTTATCGTTGTAACACAGCTCAATAAATAATTCACATCATCGACTTATCCATACACTACGGACCAAGGATATTCGTTATTATCACCAGTTGTCATGATCATGCAACAACTGTCTATCAATGCACTATGGGCCAATGAGAACTTTTACCACATCATTTGTAACATTACAGGTCATGATTATACCAATACATAATTCCTAGTCATAATCATACCAATCAACACTACATATATGAACTACAGGCCAAAGATGACTTTCATCACAATATAAGCATAGGGATGATAACAATAATATAGGAATTCAATTAAGTGAGAGCAAGGATAAATTTTAAAGATTTATAATTTATCCAGAGTTTTAAAATGTCCAAATTGTCAACATGATAACTGCTTTGTGGAGTAAAATTCAAGAATAAAAATCATGTATCAAAAAATAATCCACATCATCGAATTATCCATGCACTACGGGCCATAGATATTCGTTATATTATCACATCCATGAATTATCCATGCACTACAATCTAAGAATATTCATTATTATCACCAGTGGTCATGATCATGCAAAAAAATAATTCTTCTTTGCACCCTTAGCCGAAGAGAACCCATGGTCATGATCATACCAACAACTGTCTATCAATACACTATGAGTCAATGAGGACTTTTATCACATCATTTGTAATATTATAGATCATGATTATACCGATATATAATTCCTGGTCATAATTATACTAATCAACAGTTCATCTATACACTCGGGCCAAAGATGACTTTCATCACAATATAAGCACGACGATGATGACAATGATATAAGCATCAATCAAACGAAATTAAGGATAAATATTAAAGATTTTTAATTTATCCAGATTTTAAAAATGTCCACATTGTCAAAATGATAACTGTTTTGTGAAATAAAATTCATGCATGTATCAAAAATAATTTGGATAGAAAAAAAATCAATTTTTATCATGAATAATACCCCTGGTGAATAGTACCCCGGCATGAAAAGATTAAAATTTAAAAAGAATGTTCATAAAAATATTTCTGTGAAACGAGACTAGATGAAACACAAATTTTAAGGATATTCTACTAATTTTAGGGAATATAGAAGCAATACTTATCAAAATGAGTGTAGAATTATTAATATGAACCAAAATAATATTACTTACATACTACAGAGTATGGAAGAAAATATTATTTCTTACGAATAGTGAACAAAATAATATCTCTTACCTTAAAAAGAGAGTACTTCTGACTGGTATAGTGAGGATATTCTTGAAAAAAACTTGTACTGTTTTCTATATTCAAAGCTTCCTTAAATTCAAAAGAAATACGCTCAGTATTATACAAGAAGAATTCTCTGATTCTGGTGTGATTTTCAATTCTAAACTAAGCATCTATTTATAGGAGAATGACAAGGCACTATTTTGGACGCACAATAGGAAAGGTTCATGGGCAAAGTTCATGGGCGATTCGACTGAAAAAATTATGATTTTACCATGCAGCACTATGCAATAAAATATTCTAATAAAACGAAAACTTTAAATAAAATAAAATATACTCTATTTTATATAAAAAGTTTTCTGTTTTATTACTATTATAATACTAATAAAACAAAACTTATAATATATATATATATAATCTGTAACACCTGAGAATTTTTATAATAATAAATTTTTATTTGATTATGTGGATTAAATTAATTTAATTGATTATTTATATAAGTAATGTAACGACTCGGGAATTCGGTTCGTCCAGAAATTAAGTTTAAAGAATTAGTTATTAATAAAATGAATTTTTATTAATAATATTATGTGCTATGTGTTTATTAATCGTTCTAGAACATAGGATGATTATAAGTTAGGAAGATTCTGGCTACGAGCTAGGTTGAACGAGTAAGAATTTTCAAGACAAGAATAAAAAATTTCCGGGGAAAAAGATGAAATAAACACTATTCACCCGACGAAACCTAAGGGTTAGGGTTTGAATAACCTAAGTCGTTCTGAGAGTTCGGCATGTCGAAATGACATTCCGTCGAAAGATTTGCCGATAATATATCGTGAAAAGTTAAGTAAGCCAATAAAAGTTTTCTCGAAAAACGTGCAGAAATCAGACAAAATAAAAATGACGAAAAGTACTGCTGTGTACTTTTCACTCGTTTAACTACGTTAGGGTAAAACATGAAGGAAAATGCTTAACGCCAAAAAGTATTTTTCAGTTTTTCAGAAATCCGAAGAATACGTAAAAGTTAATCGGTAAAGGAAAGACGAAATATCCAAAAGTATTTGGATTCTGAGACTCGCAATTTTTGGACTGAAAAGTGCTTATGCTTAAGGGCTAAGTAAAGGATAAGTTACTTAATGAGTAAGTAAACTTAAAGGTTAAGCAAACTTAAAGTCTAAGTAAACTTAGTGCTTAAGTAATGAATAGTAAGGAGGTTTGGGTGGCGAAATGACTATTTTGCCCTAGCTTTGGATTTTCTATAAATAGGAAGCTAACTTTCATTTAAATGGGATTTTGAAAATCCTACAACTAGAGAGAGAGAGTTCGGATGGGAGGATGAGAAGGAGAAGGAAGCAGAAAACTTTGCTCATGAGCAACCTTTGTCTGACGGAAAGAGATTAAATGAGAACGGTAATCCGAAATCTGTCTTTTATAAATTTTCTTTAAGTTTTTATGTTTTAAAACATAACTTAATGAGAATAAGAAGTAGATGATGTTAGGTTTGATTTAATATGGTTAAAATCATGGGAAATAAAGAAAATAAGAATTTGAAATTTAGTAAATAAATTTCTTAAGGAAGTATAAAATTCATAATGAATTAAAGCGATCCAAGTGGATTATATAAAAAAGTAGGTGAAATAAGTAAGGAATAATGTTCTACAACATCAAATTCCAATAAAAAGTGAAATCGTAATCCAAAATATCAATTAAAATGAAGAACGAATGAAGAACACGAAGAACGTTGTTGATAGACAAATTTAAAACCATCGTAGGATAATTGTTGTTGATGGACAAGTTTAAAACCATCGCGTATAAGTTTGATGCATATTGCTTGGTTAGGAACGGTAGAAACGTTCATGAAGAACGGATTAAAACTTAGTTATAACGAAGTTATGGCAAAAATTTTGTAAATTAGTAAATGAACCCGAACATATAGGGTTTCATAAGAATGTAAGAGAACATAGAAAACGAGAGTCATGGACTCAAGAATGAATGAATTCCGAGTTCGGATGACCGAATTACGGACGAACAAACAAAGAGCGTTAAAAATATAAAATTAACAAAGGGTGAAGATTAGGCCAATCGAATGGCACGTTAATGGATTCAGAATGAAGTTCTGTCTAAGGGGGATTGAAGTACATAAGATAAGGAAGAGAATAACTTTGGAATGACCTCGTTCTAAGTTATAACGAAGGAGATATGAGATCGGGAAGTAGCATCTCAAAATGAAGTTAACACTTGGAAGAAATTATCAAGAATTAGGGCTTGGCGCCGCGGCGCCAACCATGCATTGTAAGGTGGTGCTGTAGCGCTAGACCAGGAAGCCGAGTACTGCAAACTCACACCGCGGCGTGATAGATAAAGAAGAGAGTGGCGCCGCAGCGCCAGTGTAGGGAAAAAGCCAAAGAAGAGCTTTTAATTGCTCAGCTCTTGGGGGGAAACGTAAGGGAAGATAAAGAACATAAGATTCGTCAAATGTAACACTTAATTTAGTGAATTAAACCCTTGATGAAGGTTGAACAAAAAGACTAAACGAGATTAAAAGACAGAGAATTTGAGTGGTTGATTATGTAACCGATATCCGGGGACCGTAGTCGCGATAAACGAACGTGAGGGATCGCTATGGTTGTGATTCCTTAGACGTTGAGCGACGAGGATAATGAATAACATTTCAATATTATGTCATGATAGTGAGAGATAAGTGTAAAGCTAACGTATAGACGCTGTGAATGCAATGCGATTGCAATGAACGATCAGTCTTGTGACGCCCCCAAAATAGGTATACATCACCTATTCTGTGTCGCCAAATACATGGTACAGAATACAAATATAATCTTTAATATACAACAAGAGAGCTGTGAGTTTTAATACAAGTATTATCTTCTAGACAATATCTACTCTCAGAATAAGTCCTCATTATATTTATTGTCACACTATTTAACAGAATAGTGAGGACTACTAATACTATCATCTGGACCGTCACTCCGTTCCCCGACTAGTCCCGGCTACGTTCTCATTTACTGAAGAAAACAGTGAAAGAAAGGGTGAGCTCAACTAGTCCAGTAAGAAATATTATGACTAAGATAATGCAGAATAAATTATCATTAGTCTTCAACAATGTTAAACTGATAAAATATAATAGACATCAAGTTTAACTGCAGCGGAACAAGCAATCCATTAAAAGAGTCAAGTAGAGAATAAAATCTACTATCTTTTATGATTTAAAAGGTTTTTCATCACTTTTATCACTTGGACTCATCTTAATAAGTAAACCATATCATCCCTGCTCTACGACCAAGGATATTCATTAGTATCACAACCACAAATTATCCGTGCAGTACGGGCTAAGGATATTCGTGTATTCATCAATGGTCATGATCATGCCAACAACTATCCATCAATGCACTACGGGTCAATGAGGACTTTTACCACATCATTTGTAACATTATGATAATGAATACACCGAATAATCCCTGGTCGTAATCATACCAAGTCCATCTATGCACTACAGGTCACAGATGATTTTCAACAAAATATAAACATGAGGATGATGACAATGATATAACAATTCAATAAAACAAGTTCAAGAATTAAATTTTCCAGGAACTAATAACGTCCGAATTGTCAACATGATACTTCTTTGTAGAGTAAAATTTAAGAATGCTCAGAAGAATATTTCCATGAAAGATACTGGATGAAACTCAAATATCAAGGATATTCTAATAATTTCATGGAGTATAGAAGTAAAAACTTTAACCAACCGAGTATAATAAAGAATGGGATAACAAAAGAAATCACCGTGTATGCGGTATTCGCATAGACATGTTATTCCAACAGAACAATAAATAACGGAACCAGGTCAGGCGTAAAACGCAAAGACAGGATATTCCAACAGAATAATAAAGAATAGAATAACAACAGAATTTCACCATGTATGTGGTACTTCGCATAGACAGGTTATTCCAGCAGAATAATAAATAATGGAATAATAGAAAATTTTCACCAAGTATAGGGTAGCCCGCGTATACAGGTTATTCCAACAGAATAATAAAAACTGGAATAACAGAAGTTCTCTTCATGAATATGAAAAAAAATACCCCTTACCTTATAAAGAAGAGTACTCCGACGGTAGGGCAGGGATATACTTGAAGAAACTTGCACTACGCTCAAAGCTTTCTTAAACGCTAAAGAAAGACGCTCAAAATTATAGAAGAAGAATTCTCTCTACAGTTTCTCTCTTTAGAGTTTCAGTGAATTCTTAAGAAATAGTGAAGGAATGAGCTTTTATTTATAAAAGAATGGACTGAATAGTAACCAATCCATGAACGGTCCAGATTGATTTACTTTTAAATGGACGGTCCAGATTGGTTTACAATAAAATATAATATATTCTATTTATAATCTAATAAAACGAATAACTTTATAAAAGTATTCTGTTTTATATAAAAAGATTTTACTATGCAAACACTATGTAGGCACTATGCAAACACTATGCATAATAAAATATAATATATTCTAATTATTGTCTAATAAAACAGATAACTTTATAAAAGTATTCTGTTTTATATAAAAAAAAATTTACTATTAGCCTAATAAAATGAATAACTTTATAAAAGTATTCTGTTTTATATAAAAAGTTTTTCTGTTTTATTACATTAATAATACTAATAAAACAAAACTTCATTATCATTATCATAATTCACACTATTAATCGACCAGGTCGTTTCCAGGAAAGAGGGGGCTTTCCAATAAGGATTTCTCCTTATTGGCGCGCAATTAGGTGACCAAACATCTCCTTGGCAGAACTTCTAGACATCGTTAATAATGTAAATAATAATATTAACAACTTTGTTAACTCAATTATTGATTTAATAATATATAAAATATTGACATTAATTGAATCAAATAACGTGAGATATTATGCAGCAATTACTTCAGCAATAATTGAACAAAACTGAGTGACTTCTCACGTAAGCATCAATAATCAATACAGTGTGCTACTATGCAACCACGCGTATTCCTGTACTTTTAACACTGGGTGTTTCAACAGTTAACGGTAAAACTTCCGCCTTTATTTTCATAAAATATTTTTTGTCATTTTCTCAATCCAACAATAATTCCGTTGTGGGTTCCACCAATGATTGTGTCATCATACGAATATTCCCTGTTAAAACAAATATTCACCGACCAATCGAATATTATAAACAACGTGCGTACTTTGTAAAATTTCTAAATATTACCTACAACTATAATATTATATCAAATTCATTCAAAAATAATAATTATAGAAAATTCATCTTTATTCATAAAAGTTGGGGTCTTACAATCTCCCTTTCTTATGAAATTTCGCCCTCGGAATTAGGGTACGTACCTGGTATGTCGAAGAGGTAAAGATACCTTGATTTCATTTTAGATTCTAACTCCCAGGTCATTTCCTCAACATCGTGGTTCCTCCATAAAACTTTGACTTGAGGTATAACCTTGGAGCGTAGAATATGTTCTTTATTATCTAAGATTTGAATAGGAACCTCTTCATACGTTAAATCTTCCGCTATTTCGTCCGATTCTAACTCAATAATGTGGTTCGGGTCTTTCACATATTTACGTAACATGGATATATGAAAAACGTTATGAACACGTGATATACTTGGCAGTAAAGCGAGTCCATAGGCTACAGTCCCTACTCGATCGAGGATTAAAAATGGGCCAATGAATCAAGGATTATGCTTTCCTCTCTTTCCAAATCTCGTAACTCATTTCCATGGAGCAACACGTAATAACACATGATCTCCAATATCGAATTCCACGTCCTTTCGATGAAGATCAGCATAACTCTTTTGTCGGTCTTGTGAGGTTTTTATACGTTGTCGGATCGTTTGAATCTTTTCCGTAGTCATACGTACCAACTCCAGTCCCAACAACGTTGCTTCACCTACCTCATCCCAGCATACTGGAGAATGACACTTTCTTCCATACAACGCTTCGAATGGAGCCATGCCAATACTTGCTTGATAGCTGTTGTTGTAGGAAAACTCCACTAAAGGTAAGAACTTGTCCCAACTTCTCTTGAAGTCAAGGACATAAAGTCTTAATAAATCTTCAAGAGTTTGAATAGTCCTCTCTGATTGTCCGTCCGTCTTAGGATGATACGCCGAACTAAATCATAAATCTGTGCCCATAGCTTTTTTGCAAACTAACCCAAAATCATGAAGTGAATCTTGGGTCTCGATTAGAAACTATGGATACTGGCATACCATACAATCTTATAACCTCGTTTATGTACATACGAGCTAGACGTTCAAGTGTATAAGTTTCTCGTATAGGTAAGAAATGAGCAGACTTGATCAATCTATCAACAATGACCCAAATTGCATTTATGCCTTGAGAAATCTTGGGAAGACCAGTAACAAAATTCATGGTAATGTGCTCCCACTTCCATTCTAGAATTTCAAGTGGTTGCAATGGACCTTTTGGTACTTGATGTTCCGCCTTGACTCGTTGACAAGTTAAACACCTTGAGATAAACAGAGCTATCTCCCTCTTCATATTACCCCACCAAAATGTATGTCGAAGATCATGATACATTTTGGTAATCCCAGGATGGATTGCAAACGGTGTGTTGTGCACCTCCATCATGATTTTATACTTTAACACAGAGTTGTTAGGAATACAAAGTCTGGAGTTGACTCGAAGTATTCCTTCTTCATCAATTCTTGCTTCCGGCATAGCACATTCTTGTACTTTCTTCCTCATATGCATCAGCTCCAGGTCTGTAGCTTGAGTAGCTTTAACTTTATCAATTAAAGTCGGTTCTACTCGTATATTCTCCATCATCACGTGGGTCCCTAGAGTCTTTATCTCTATCTCCATCCTTTATAAGTCATACAAAATGGGCCTTTGCGTTGACAATATTGCACTCGTACCCACATATGATCTTCTACTTAATGCGTCAGATACCACGTTTGCTTTTCCAGGATGGTATTAGATGGTATGATCATAATCTTTCAATAGTTCAAGCCAACGTCGCTGTCGCATGTTGAGTTCCTTTTGAGTGAAGAAATATTTGAGGCTTTTATGATCCATAAAGATCTCCACTTTCTCCCCATACAAGTAAAGCCTCCAAATCTTTAGTGCAAAAACGACTACTGCCAATTCTAGATCATGAGTAGGATAATTCCTCTCATATTCTTTGAGTTATCGAGAGGCATAGGCTATGACTTTCCCATGTCACATGAGAACACATCATAACCCTTTGCCCAAAGCATCACTGTAGATGACAAATCCCTCCGAGCTAGATGGTATTGTCAGAACAGGTGCTGAAATGAGTCTCCTCTTGAGTTCTTGAAAACTCTCCTCGCATTCCTCACTTCAACTGAATTTTGTATCTTTTCGAGTTAGCTGAGTTAAGGGAGTAGCGATTCGAGAAAACCCTTCTACAAATCTCCGATAATAACCAGCTAAGCCGAGAAAGCTACGTACTTCGGTCACTGATTTAGGTTGCTCCCAGCTTTGAATAGCTTCAATCTTTGCTGGGTCAACAGATATTCCATGACTTGATACCACGTGCCCAAGGAATGCTACTTCCTCAAGCTAGAACTCGCATTTCTTCAACTTGGCATAAAGCTTATATTCACGAAGCTTTTGGAGTATCAGCCTCAAGTGTTGCTCATGATCTTCACGGCTTTTGGAATAAATAAGGATGTCATCAATAAAGACGACCACAAAGTGATCCAAATATTCCTTAAATACTTGGTTCATCATATCCATGAAGGCAGCAGGAGCATTAGTCAATCCAAAAGACATGATTAGGAATTCATAATGCCCGACCGAGTTCTGAAAGCTGTCTTTAGAATGTCATCGGTTCTAATTTTCAATTGGTGATATCCGAAACGAAAATCAATCTTTGAAAAGAATTTGGCGCCTTGCAACTGGTCAAACATGTCATCAATACGTGGCAATGGGTACCTATTTTTGATGGTGACATGATTCAACTCCCGATAATTAATACAAAATTGCATACTCCCATCTTTCTTCTTTACGAATAGAACAGGAGCACCCCAAGGAGAAGTACTAGGATGAATAAAGCCAATGTCTAACAATTCCTGCAGTTGGGTCTTTAACTCCTGAAGTTCAATAGGAGCCATTCGATATGGGTCTTTGGAAATGGGTTTTGTACCGGGTTCAAGGTCAATACAAAATTCAATTTTACGCTCTGGGGGTAGGCCAGGAAGTTCTTCAGGGAATACGTCAAGAAATTCATTAACAATAGAAATATCATTACAAACTGATGTATTTTTGTTTAGATCCGTGACATGAGCTAATAAAGCTTGACATCCGTTTTTCAATAAATGAATAGCTTTATGGCTTGAGATGACAGTGATTGATTTTAATGGTTTGGTTTCTTGAATTCGCATAATAGGTTGGTTAGAAATATGAAAGCTAACAACCTTACGAAAATAATCAATTTTTGCATTATGATTGGTTAACCAATCAATCCCTAGAATTACGTCAAATGCAAGTATTTTCAATGAAATCAGATCGACAGGTAATGTGAGGGTACCGATTTGAACCAAACAAGACTTATAAATAGTGGATGTAATGAAGGTTTCTCCCAATGGAGTTTCAACAAATAAGTCAAAGTCTAATTTCTCTGGAGTCAAATTTAAACGTTGAGCGCAAGTAGGAGAAATAAAAAAATTGGTAGAACTGGTATCAAATAAGGTATAAACTTTGCTAGAGTTTATGATAATCTTAACCATGATAACCTCGTTCGGGTTCCTTGCTTTCTGGGAGGTCACGACAAACGCTCTCCCTTGCACTACTGGCTTTGACTTTTCTGGGACGTCCTTTGGTGCCTCCATCCTAGCTGAACTTGTCTTCGGTGAACGACAAAATTGGACTAGGTGACCTTCTCTTCCACAATTATAACATGCTTTGGATGGCATCACGCAGTTTGGACTGATGTGTCCTTCCCCTATGCATTTGAAGCATATGATAGGTGGTCGTTCTCCTTCCTTAACTACGGGTGTTGGTGCCGACTTCTTTCCATCATTGTTGAATCTCCTCTTCTTGAAATGTCCATTCTTATTGTTTTGGCCATGATTACCACCGAAGTGGTTACCATTTTTGGCATGTTGATTCTCCCCACTCTTATTATCACTGCTTCAATGACTGTTATCACTGGTATTATCTTTTTTCGGCTACTCTCTTTTGGTTGGGTTGACTCATTATCATGCTCCAATAACTGAGCCCTATTAACAAAATCTGAATACAAACACAGTTTATGAGAGATAAGATATTGACGTATCTCGGGTTTCAAACCTCTTAGAAACATTCGCGTCATTCTCTCTTCATTATCAACCAAATGGGACACAAACCGGGATAACTTGGCAAACTTGACTTCGTATTGCAACACGGTCATGTTGTTTTGCTCCAGCTTAATGAACTCTTCCTCTTTTATATGATGAATACTTTCGAGAAAGTACTTGTCGTTGAATAATTCTTGGAACTTCTCCCAAGTCATCTTCAGTGTGGCAGGTTGAGTACGTTTTACAGATTCCCACTAGTAATCTGCCTCTGCACGCAACATGAAGGTGGCAAAGGGAACCTTGTGCTCCTCGGAGCATTCCAAGACATCAAATATCTTGCAGTTCTGCTTTATCCATGTCTCCGCCTTAAGTGGTTTTGGCTCTCCAAAAAACTCTGGTGGTCCCAGTTCCTTGAACTGTTTAGCGGTGATCGTCCGAGAGTTTCCAGTGTTCCATTTGCATTTCGGACAGGAGTCTCTTTTTCCTGATTATGCATGAATTACAAAAAGCCTCTAAACATTCCATCGTTCATCATTTGGTCAGTGTTGTTGTTTGGATGAGGATTGTTGCCTTCCTGATGCACATTGTCCTAATTATTGATCTGTGGAGACTCAACGGTCTCTTGTGCTCCATTGATGTTCTCAACATTCTCGGATGTCATTTTCAAATACTGCCACAAAACAAGGGTTAATTAACATATCACATATTATCCCTATACTCTAACCGACCAATTAAATACCAAATAAACTTAGGTAGGTCATACTAGCGAAGGAATTCCTTGTCACTCCACTCCAAGTTCTTGTCTCACATCTCAGCTAGGGATCATATCCCTAAGCTTTGATACCAACAGTGACGCCCCCAAAATAGGTATACATCACCTATTCTGAGTCGCCAAATACATGGTACAGAATAAAAATATAAACTTTAATATACAACAAGAGATCAGTGATTTTTAATACAAATATTGTCTTCTAGAAAATATCCACTCTCAGAATAAGTCCTCATTACATTTATTATAACACTGTTTAACAGAATAGTAAGGACTACTAATACTATCATCTGGACCGTCACTCTGTTCCCCAACTAGTCCCGGCTACGTTCTCATTTCCTGAAGAGAACAGTGAAAGAAAGCGTGAGCTCAACTAGCCCAGTAAAAAATATTATGACTAATATAATGCAGAATAAATTATCATTAGTCTTCAACAATGTTAAACAGATAAAATATAATAGACATCAAGTTTAATTGCAGCGGAACAAACAATCCATTAAAAGAGTCAAGTAGAGAATAAAATCTACTATCTTTTATGATTTAAAAGGTTTTTCATCACTTTTATCGATGGGACTCAGCTTAATAAATAAACCACATCATCCCTGGTCTACGGCCAAGGATATTCAATAGTATCACAACTACAAATTATCCATGAACTGCGGGCTAAGGATATTCGTGTATTCATCAATAGTCATGATCATGCCAACAACTGTCCATCAATGCACTATGGACCAATGAGGACTTTTACCACATTATTTGTAACATTATGGTCATGATTACACCGAATAATCCCTGGTCATAATCATACCAAGTCCATCTATGCACTACAGGCCACAGATGACTTTCAACAAAATATAAACATGAGGATGATGACAATGATATAAGAATTCAATAGAACAAGTTCAAGAATTAATTTTTCCAGGAACTAATAACGTCCAAATTTTCAACATGATACTTCTTTGTAGAGTAAAATTTAAGAATGCTCAGAAGAATATTTTCATGAAAGATAATGAATGAAGCGCAAATATGAAGGATATTCCACTAATTTCATGGAGTATAGAAGTCAAAACTTTAACCAACTGAGTATAATAAAGAATGGAATAACAAAAGAAATCACATGCATGCAGTACTTCGCATAGATAGGTTATTCCAACAGAACAATAAATAACGGAACTAGGTCAGGTGTAAAACGTATAGACAGGATATTCTAACAGAATAATAAAGAATAGAATAACAACAGAATTTCACCATGTATGCGGTACTTCGCATAGACAGGTTATTCCGGCAGAATAATAAATAATGGAATAACAGAAGAATTTCACCAAGTATAGGGTAGCCTGCATATACAAGTTATTCCAACAGAATAATAAAGACTGGAATAATAGAAGTTCTCTTCATGAATATGAAAAAAAAAAATACCCCTTACCTTATAAAGAAGAGTACTCCGACGGTAGGGCGGGGATATACTTGAATAAACTTGCACTACGCTCAAAGCTTTCTTAAATGCTAAAGAACGACGCTCAAGCTTATAGAAGAAGAATTCTCTCTACATTTTTTCTCTCTAGAGTTTCACTGAATTCATAAGAAATAATGAATGAATGAACTTCTATTTATAGAAGAATGGACTGAATAGTAACCAATCCATGAACGATCCATATTGATTTACTTTTAAACAGACGATACAGATTGGTTTACAATAAAATATAATATATTCTATTTATAATCTAATAAAACGAATAACTTTATAAACGTATTCTGTTTTATATAAAAAGATTTTACTATGCAAACACTATGCTGGCACTATACAAATACTATGCATAATAAAATATAATATATTCTAATTATTGTCTAATAAAACAGATAACTTTATAAAAGTGTTCTATTTTATGTAAAAAGATTTTACTATTAGCCTAATAAAACGAATAACTTTATAAAAGTATTCTATTTTATATAAAAAGTTTTTCTGTTTTATTACATTAATAATTCTAATAAAACAAAACTTCATCATCATTATCATAATTCACACTATTAATCGACCAGGTCGTTCTCAGGAAAGAGGGGGCTTTCCAATAAGAATTTCTCCTTATTGGCGCGCATTTAGGTGATCAAACCTCTCCTTGGCAGAACTTCTAGACATCGTTAATATTGCAAATAATAATATTAACAACTTTGTTATCTCAATTATTGATTTAATAATATATAAAATATAGACAATAATTGAATCAAAAAACGTGAGTTACTATGCAGCAATTACTGAAGCAATAATTGAACAAAACTGAGTGACTTCCCACGTAAGCGTCAATAATCAATACCGTGTGCTACTATGCAACCACGCGTATTCCTATACTTTTAACACTGAGTGTTTCAACAGTTAACGGTAAAACTTCCGCCTTTATTTTCATAAAATATTTTTTGTCGTTTTCTCAATCCGACAATAATTCCGTTTTGGGGTCCACCAATGATTGTGCCGTCGTACGAATATTTCCTGTTAAAACAAATATTCCCCGACCAATCGAATATTATAAACAACTTGCGTACTTTGTAAAATTTCTAAATATTACCCACAACTATAACATTATATCAAATTCATTCAAAAATAAAAATTATAGAAAATTCATCTTTATTCATAAAAGTTGGGGTCTTACAAGTCTTAGCATACAACGATTAGTATGGCTTCGACACTAAGAACGAGTAATGAACATGGGGTTCAAGTAAGGGATAACGAAAGTATTAAGTAAGATACGAATGGTATTAAGAAAGTCGTAATGAGCGGTAATAAGATTAATGAAAGCCGAAGGTGAGTCGTATAAGAATGAATCCCGAGGTATGACATTTAGTTGCCAGAAAGCCATAAGGAATAAGAAATTAACTTAACAAATGTTATAGTTAATGGTTCGGATAAGTTATGATAAGTTTAGGTTGTGGTACAATCGTAACCTTTGATGGTTGACATATGGGAGCTGGGCTAAATAATTCCTTTAGAGAGCGAAGGTATATACAAAACTGACAACCGATCTAACTCACTGTTTTGGGAAGTGTAGATGAGACGGGAACTTGTTTGTTGGTTGTTTGTGGAAAACCACTCAGAGTACCATATGGACTACTAGCAGAGAAGCGATGTGTGCTGAGTCCTAGAGAAGTTATAAGAAGAAGATAAGAATGTAAAACATTAAAGATGATGAACGTATAAGTAAGACATCTTCGTATGTCATGAAGCTGTAGAACGATAATGAAAGTGGTCGCGTAAACTTAAGTGGCAAGAACGCGAACCCTAAGAAGTAAAGTTTAAGTAAACCAATGCTTAAGTTCAATATATGACTAATTGGTGTTTATGTTTTCTCCTTATGTGTTATATAGGAATTGGAATGAGCAGTTCATAGTAAGCTGTAGTTGTGCCTAAGGCAAGTTTCCTAACTTCATTCATATTCTAAATGAATACTAGTTTCTAAAACTTCTCAGATGTTGAACTTGAGAAGTTCTGTCTATGTGCGAATGTGCGATATTTGTACAAGGTGGTAGAACGTATGAGGCCTTGTGCCATAATGTGAACACTTTGGTGTTTCTATGATATGGACTGTTTTGTGATTGAGTTGTTCAATACAAGTATGTTCTGTTTATACATGATCCGTTATTGTTAAGTCTGTGCTAATGATTCTAGCCAGACCTGATGAGTATGAAAAAGGTAGAAGAATGAAAGTATTTCAAAGTGCATGTGAATAATGTTTTAAAATGATAGGAATCGAGATTATTCCTATTATTCAAGCTGCTTCATAACCTTAGTTCGGTTATCAAAGTTCTAATGAAATGTTTGAATTCTTAAAGTTGTTTCTTCAACTACTATGACTTGCTGGGAAATTGAATGCTCACACTTTCTTTAAATGAAAAACATTTTCAGCGAACGATGTTAGAAGAACTTAAGGACCCCGTAAAGATCAAGTTGATCGGTGTCCAGACGAATTGCCATTCAGTATGTGAATGAGCAAGAAGATCAGGTGAAGACTTGTAATATAGAAAGTTGAAATTGAACTATAGACTAGTTTAAGAAACTGTTATGTATCCTTAGTGGCGGATAAAAGTTGTAGTAGCCCCGAATCCAGGCCCTAAATCACCTCGGATCCAGTATACTATTTCTATAACTATTTACGGAAGATATAAACATAAATTGTTTATACAATACATTACACATTATTCCCCAAGGTCGAGTAACCATTAACTTAATACACATTTCTTAAATTTTCTAACATATAACACATTTATTAAACTATACTATTACATACTAGCCGCACTTTATATCCCAAGCTGAACTTGACTTTAACCTTTTCCTGTATCCGAACGCATTCGCCTTATCTGCAATGTTTTATCATGATATAGCAAGGGTGAGCATGAAAGTTGCCCAACAAGTTTATATACAATAATATAACGATATATCATGATTGAAGAGTATGAATAATGGGCTTGTTATAATTCATCAATATAATTGAGAACTAGCACGAATAAATTTTTGACTGAACAAGTATTATACATGAACAAACATTTCTGAACCAACTGGTAATGAAGGTGATCAGCCTTTCATACCTGACTTATACATGCAAGATGTACAGAGTACAATTTTCATGTCAATCAACAATGATTAACCATAAGCTTGAAGAAACTACTCTTATTAGAGTTAAGTAAAAGAAAACTTTCCTGAACCGTTGATTACCGCAACGCAATTTAATAACACTTTACCCCGAAGACCTAATATTAATAATATAGATCTTCAATATTAGAATAATATCATCACAGTATAATACTGTTATATTTATATCCACAAAATAACCTAAACATATAGCACATAATCCTATCAGTCTATAACACACATAAAACTAAGTATCAAGTCCAACTATTGCAATCTGAGTTGAAACCGACACAATTCTATCATCCCGACGGTCTAGTCGGACAACACTCGAGTTTATGTTCAATTAAACTCTTCCTAAACACTTAACCATTAACACAGATAATTTCTAATCAGAAAAAATATTTTTCCTAGGCTCGTAATAATTTTCGGATAATTATTACCATTTATCAACATTTTTCAATCCTTAAAACCGTATTTAAATGAATTAAATACCACAAAATTCCTTAATCATTAATATTCATTTAATATAAAATATTAATGAAAATCATAGCATAATATTATAATATAATTATAATATAAAATAATACCTTAAAATCATAATTATATGATTTTTAAACCATTAAATCCATTATCCGATAATTGCTATTAATATTAAAATATTAATATTTTTATGCCAAAATATCAAAAGTTATATTTTATAACTTAAAATATTTTTATAACACTTAAATCATTTTTATATGATTTATAAAGCATTAATTCCATTTTTCCTTAATTTATTTAATATAGTTATTAAATAAACTAATTATCATTAATATTGATTAATTAATAAATTTCATCACAAAATATTAAAAGTCATCAACAATAACTTAAAATATTTTCTTATACCATAATATTATTTTTTATGATTTTTCATGAATTAAAATTATTTTTACATAATTTATTTAATATTATAATTAAATAAATAAATACCATTTATATTCCAAAAATATTAAATATTTTCAAAATATACTCAAAATAGTTAAAAACTATTTTTCAGACTTTAAAATAATTTTTCGGAATTTATTTTATATTTTTAATAATTAAAAACCATTTTTTTCTAATTTTTAATCAGTTTTCGGAAAATAATAAATAAACTGTCGCTATAGGCCTTTAGCGACACTTGTCTGTCGCCATTGGTGTTCTTCACTCAAGAACACTGACAAATCAGTGTGCGAGGGGGCTGGTTTGACCGACTTTTAAGCTATGATCCTAATGTTTTCTGGACTGTAATTCGTGTTACAATTATAGTGCTAACGTAATACTACAATCACTAACTTGTTTTATGGCCAAACAACATCATATCAGAGAGATCTAGGCTCTCAAAATCGTTGTCAGATCTGTTCTTCAAATTCTGGGTTTTCCAGATTTGAAGAACAACCTAAGGTGCTTACTTTGATTCCTTGTAACTTTCAGTCTCCGTATTATTTGTGTGATCTAAAGGTTTAATCTTGTAGTACGCATGACAGGGTATAACATTATAACATAAAATTAGTTTAACAATATCACATGTGTAAGATCTAGTTGGTCAAACATGCTGTCAGACACGTGTTCTTCAACTTTCTGGAAATTTCCAGAATTCATCAAAACAGTCGGTCAACTATATTTTGACCTTAATTTCCTGTCATTCCAGTTACGATCTAGAGGATATAATGACTTTAATATGTAGTATACATACCAGAATACAACATAACAACAACATCTTAGCCAAACTAACAAGATACAGCAAGATCTAGACGTTCAAAAATGCTGTCAGACCGTTCTGGGTTTCTGGGCTTGCCCAGATTCTCAGTTGGTCATGGTCGGTCAACGGGTTTTGACTCATAATAACTCCCGATCTACAAAAGATATGGACTTGATTCTTTTTGAATCTTAAAGACCGCATAGTAGACTACATGTTAAAAGCTTTAAATATCAAAAACACTTAATACACACAGATCTATGGTGTCTGACATATAGCTGTCAGACGAAAAATTTTCCATTTTCCAGATTTCAATAATCACCAAAATCGTGCATCTAGATGTTATAGATCCTTGATCTATCAACCCAGATCACTTATAAACACCATATTACATAACTTTAACAAATCAATTTCATCAATTAACAAAGAATCATAGGATTTCTAGATGTTGGGATTTTATACCTTTTGAGCTTTGATTTTTGATTCTGACTTTTTGATCTGTTTCTGGTACACGTAGGGCTTCAATATATGACTGATTTAACACTAAATTTCATAGGTGTTTGAGAGAGAAGGTCTTGGATGATGGTTGTGAAAAAAAATGAGCAACTAAGCACAATTTTCTCTCTCTAACTCTTTATATATAATTGCAGGATACAAGCATTGGCAGATATTAGTTGCTTGTTGCTGATTTTCTGGCATTTAATGATCTCATGGGAAGTCAAGAGTAGTTCAACTACTACATATATGGTAGGATTTGCAAGCAACATAATATTAAATATGACATAAGGGCATAAATGTCCCTTCCACACAATTTTAATTCCAAAATTGGTATTTGATCAAACCCTTAGGGTTTAGTGTTTGAATCTTTAGGGTTTTAGGGTTTAACCCTTTAAGATTTAGCAACTTGTAATTCTAAGATTTTCGGATTAAGGTTTTCGATATAGAAAATTAACAATTTTAAAAATCGTAATTAGAATTCTCTAATTACATTACAATTTCTAATCATATATCAATCTTGCTAATTAGGACTAATTTATCCTAATTAAAATTGCTAATAAACACTTAGAGTCAAATTGTACATTAGGTTTCAAAACCACATTCTAGGGTTTTAAATAGAAAAATAATATTTCAATTTTTGAAATTAGATTTCCTAATTAGATTAGGGTTTCTAATAACTTGACAATTAGGATTTATATTTCCTTTGCTAATAAAGCATTTAAGTCCACCACTGTTCAATTAAGATTCAAAATGGTCATTAAAGTTTTCAACCCACAGATTAGGGTTTTTAATAATTTTTTTTTCTAAAATAGAAATTAAATATTCGTAATTAGATTAGAGTTTCTAATTACTCATAAATTGAAATAATTAGGATTAGGGTTTCCTAATTAGCATTGCTAATTTTTAGCAATTACATTCACAATTGAGCATTAGGGTTTCTGACGGAACAATTAGGGTTCCAAAAATTAGAAATTAGGGTTTGTTAATTAATTAACCTTTACCCTAATTAATACTTAATTAATAGCACTTAAACATTAAAATTCTCCGTTATATTCCCAGATTAGGCTTTAATTTTATCAGAATCTGAAATTAGGATTTTCAGATCTGGTATTAGGGTTTTCAAATAATCAATTAAGATTTTAGATAATTCATTAGGGTTTTCCCTAATTAATTAAAATTATTGGCATTTAACCTTGTACATACATTGCATTCCCAATCTAGGGTTTTCAATATCCGATTTAAGATTTCATATTCCCGGAACTGAAACTAGGGTTTCTAGAACCGATTTCTAGGGTTTCTTATCAGACGTTAGGGTTTTCTAACTTAACGTTGGCGTTCTTAAAAATATACTTAAAGTTTATCACAGATATAATTTATCTGATCAACTCATGGCCCTTAACCACATTTAGTACATATACATAACCATATTCACAGCACATAGTCACATAAATCCTTAATCTTGAATAATTCACCTATATCCTTCACCGAATTTTGAAATCCTCAAAATTCAATCCCAATAACATCAAACGCATACACTTATTTTCTGTCTAGGTCTATTATTTAACCTTAAATAAATCATTTAAGATTCTCATAAATTGTCTAAATTCTCGGGTTGTCACAAAAGTCACTCTTGTAAGATGAAATGAATAATGTATTTATCATTATTTGTAATGAAAAAGGTTATAAGGTTTTTAGAACCTTGGATTTGAGAGTGTATGTTGTTATATTTCAGTATATAATGATGTACGTTGGATGAATGATGTACTCGCGATGTACGGAATCTGGGTGTGAAGATAGACCGGATTTCGGGGCATTACAAGTAAGTTGTATGAAGCTCATTTTATAACCTAGAATTTGCGGATGTGGTTAGGATTCTGGCTATGTGCTAGAATTAATTGTTTTGAATTTCCAAGACAAAAATAAAAGTTTTCCAAGAAATTTCTGTAAAACCCTATTCATCCATTTTTGCTTGGGAATTAAGTTTGAAATTTTGAGAAAAGCGTAATGATAGAATTCTAAGACGAGATGGAATATCCAATAATATTTCAGTTATGGCAAATGAAGTTTTCACTTACGGACTTAAAACCTAAGGGTTAGGGAAAGTGAGTTCTGAGAAGGAAATGAATGCGTATAATGATTAGGGTTATTATACGTATGAAATACGAGTATGATACTAGTTAGTATATGTAACGCCCCAAAAAATTGGATTTTTGAGAATTAAAATTTTATTTTTATTATGTGGATTAAATGAATTTAATCCATTAATTTATGGGAGTAAGCTATTCGAGGGTCGTTCTATGACCTAGAAATATCGAAACGTCATAGTATTTTGGCTACGTGATAGAATTAAAGTATTTGAATATCCAAGACGAAAATAAAAACTTTCCGAGAAATTTTTTTGAAAAATACTATTCACGCATTTCTGCTCGGGAATTATTTTTGAACCTCTGAGAAATACGTAATGATAGAATATCGAGGCAAGATGGAATATCTAATAATATTTCAGTTATGGCAAACACAGTTTTTCGCCTGTGGACTTAAAACCTATCGATTAAGGAAAAAGGGAATTCCGAGAAGGAAGTTAAATGCGTAGGATGAATTAAAGCAAGGATTATATAATACGTAAGTATTATACGAGGTAATGGATATACGTATAATATGAGGTATTATACGAGCATGTATGAATGATGGAATATCGTATATTAAATAAGTATACGAGTTAGAATACGAGATTAATACGTAAAGTATACGTTATAAGGTTTTAAGTTAAATGAATAGGATTTTGTAGAATATTGTAAAGTCCAATGAGAATTGGTAAAGCCCAAATGTAAGAATGGATAAGTCCAATAAGAATTAAGGTGTAAGCTCAAGGGGTTGGTTAATGAGAAGCCCAAAGTAACTTAATGCAAGCCCAAAAGGAATAAGCTAAGTTAATTAGACTTAAGCCCAATGTAATAATCCAATGGATTAGGAGGATCCTAGGGGAAACCCATGATCACATGTATAACCCAAAGTAATGGCCAAGTAAAGTACTTGGTGGCTAAGTAAAATTAATGAGCAAGTAACTTAATGATTAAACAATGGATAAGTCAAGTGGTGGCCAAGTAAAGTGCTTATGCTTGGTGGCTAAGCAAGAGATACGTTATGTGATGACCAAGTAACTTAAAAGCTAAGTAAGGGATAAGTTTTGTGGTGAGCAAGCAAGAGATAAAAGTTGTGGAGGCCAAATAAACTTGGTGAGCAAATAAGGAATAGTAAGGAGGTGATTAAGGAGGTGATTAGGGAGGTGGAGTGACTTAATGACCAAACTACCCTAACCTAGCAAGTCCTATAAATACCAAGCTTGGATTTCATTTGTTCCTTGTTAAAATTTCATCCAACAACTTCTCTTAGAGAGAAACGTTTTGGTTAGAGAGAATAAACACTTATAAGTCAAATTTCCATTGTGAGATTTTCAAGAAGCAAGAAGGAGATTAAAGCTTAACCAAGGAATTATCAAGGGTAAGGGCTTAAACCATAATTCTCTTTCTCTTCAATTGTTAGAGAAGGGGGTAGTGGTAGGAGTAGTATGCTAAGGAATGATAAGAATGAGTAATCAAAAGACTTAAGTCTTAATAAGCCGTATAAGTTATGAATAAGCTATTCGTAATCAAATAAGTTATGAATCAATGAAGAACTTGTAGGAACTTGTAATATGTTCAAAAATGAAATTGATATGATTAGAAGATGAGAAATTTATAATTAAAAGCGTTAGACCATGTTAAAACATGTGAAGTAAAATCATAAGTGGTTATACTTTTATAAGTTATAACTAATGAAGAACAAGTAATAACTTAACTTGTTTATAGGTTAATGAGATGAGGATGTCATGATGTTAATATAATGGATTTAATCCATTTGAAACGATGAACAAATCATAAGAAATGAAGTTCAGGCGGAATTCACGAGTTTTGACGATAATCATCGAATTCGTGAAAATCTCGGAATGGAAGTCGAATTTTGATATTGAGCTTGGAAACATTGGTTTTCAATGGATACAAGTCATATTTGGCATTATAGAGTTCCGAACTCGAAAATGACCGGATTCCGACTTAGAGCGAAGAAACAAGCGTTGAACGTTCACGAACGTTTATCATTTTCGTTAAAAATGAACTAATAGGTTATTTTTAGCAAACGAAGTCAAAAAGATAAAATTCTTGCATGAACGTGTAGAGCATGTAATTTGTGAACCGTAGGCTTTTGAATGAACCAATTCGGACTTATAACGAAGAAGTTATGCGTTCGGGAAGTTCACAAAATTTCAAAAGCTGTAAATTTTTCTAAGGCACAAAGTGGCGCTGCGACGCCAGTCCCAGAGTTTTGACAGACAAGAAGGTTTATATGTATAGAAAGAAAGATAACTCATTAGTAATGAAATAAAGTGTTAATATAACATTGTTAAGGCATTGTTAGACACTTAATGTATGATGATTAAAGGTTAATAATCAATTGAAAGATGAACGTAATGAGAACAACGTAATCTGCTAAGCCAACTGTAGAAATTTGTTGACCAAGTTGATTATGAATCCAATGGTTTGCAATACCAGTATGAATTATGTAATTACTTAATGAACATGATAAGACCTTTCCTAAATCAGTGTTATAGTGATGACTTTAGGAATTTAATGTTGTTTAATGAGTAGTTAAAAGACAAACGTAAAGTATAGAGAACGTGAACAATATTCAATAATGATAATACGTGAACGTAAACGGTATGCAATAAAGTGTACTTAACCAATGACGATCGAGTTTCAATTAATAACGTAAGAATGTTAGTAAGCCGGGAAGAAGGATGATTAACTCAAAATGAGTTAGATTAATGAAGCAAATCTACATAAGACATAGAAGAGAAAAAAGTTGGTAAGAATGATGTAAAGATAATGGAAAGTCAGAACCAATAGTAATAAATCTAATGTATGATTAGATTGAGATGAAGGGTAAGATTCATTAGGAACTATGTATGTTCATTCTTGACCTAATGTGGTATGTGATGTGGTTATGTATTGTAGGGACCTTAAAAACTGAAAAGAAAAGTTATTTTTACTGTAGCAGACGCTGAAGGCAAGTTTTTCTTAAACGCTTATCTAACCTTCGTGTTAGCCAAGTTTTCTGTGATTCATGTAATAAGATGCATGAATGATTTTAATGAAAGGGTCGATGCCAGTTTTGACTCGGCTAGACTAATCTTGAAGATTGATTGATTTATTTACAAGTCTTTCAATATAGAATTGTTAACGCTATCCTACGCCAACTATTTGGTATTGATTCAAGGTAAGCCTGAGTTTGAATAAACAAATGTATTTTCATCGATTATTCTATGGGCACGAGAGGTTGCCAAAACTTAAACGTAAATACGTTTAATGAATGTAGTGTTGATCAACATAGAGTACTATGGGCTGATCACCCAGAAGTGCTCGTAAGATATGCCGGACTTACGGACTTAGTGCTGGGTTATCCTTTTCAAAGAAATTATGAAATTCTCCTGGTCTTGAGCCAGAATTGATGTTTTACTGAATATTGTAATTGTAAAACATTTTGAAGGAAAAGAAATGCTATTTTAAATTATTGATAATACTTCATAACTATTATCTAGTTATTGAAGATATACAATTGCTATGTTTCAAGCATGTTGTTTAAAAGAAATTATTGTACTTGCTGAGCTTGTTATGCTCACTCTTGCTTGAACCATATAAATGCAGTTAGGACTGAACGAACCGAGGGATCTGACAAGGATAAAGGCAGGATGAAGCTGAACGATTAGTTTACCTTATAATAAACTAGTATGTTGTATATATTATAGAATGATGAACAAAGAATGTAATGGTTTTAGAACCTAAGAACGGGATGTAATATTATTAATGTAATAAGAATGTC
Organism: Panax japonicus; assembly: GCA_020205505.1. NCBI lineage: Eukaryota > Viridiplantae > Streptophyta > Magnoliopsida > Apiales > Araliaceae > Panax > Panax japonicus. The sequence goes on from JAINUV010000855.1 coordinate 40,633, forward strand.
GTTGATACACACATTTTGATGTCGTTTCAATATAATGAATATACAATTATAAGTACCGTGTAACACCATCTGTCGGGTTGGAAGAGACCCAGATTTGGGGGCGTCACAGTATACGAGTATAGTATGAAGATTATTATGATGTATAATATGAATATCGTACGAATACTATACGAAGAGAATACATGAGTTATACGCGTAGAATACAATTAGTTCTTATTGGACTTTGAGTTTATGGACTTTGTAGAATCCAATTGGACTTGGATTATATCAAGCCCAATGTTTTGTGTTATGAATCCCAAGATTGAGTATTATCAAGGCCCAATGTTAGGTTAAATCAAGCCCGATCCAAGAAACTGAACCGCGGATCGAACCGATGGGTCACCGGATGGGTAAAACACATGGGGCAACCCATTCGGGGACCCATAAGGCCATGTGGGCCGACCATGTTTTGGCTAAGTAAAGTGTTTACTTGGTTGTTAAGCTATGAATAGTAAGGAGGTGGGGTAAATGACCAAAATACCCTCCACTTAGTTTTTGTATATAAGGAAGCTTAGCTTGGTTCATTTGTTTGTTTACAAACATTGACCAATATAATAGAGAGAGAGAAAAAAAAGAGCTATAACAAGTAATAAAGTGAGCTTGAAGCAAAGCATACAAGTTTTAAGCAAGAACGCGAAGAACGTTAAGGTAATAATTCGTAAAACCTTAGTCTTCGATTCGTTTCAATTTATTTTTCGTAGAGAATCATGAATTGGTGGAGCATGCCTCTTCCGGAGTAATAAGGATGGCTAATAGTGAATTAAACATTTACAAGCCACGTATAAGTAGAAATCATAAGCGTTTAAGTAAGTTTAACCGAAGAAAAATCTTTAAGTTTTAACTTGGTTGTTGATGGACAAATTGAAAACCATCATTTATAAGGTATGTGCCTATTGCTTGGTTAGGATATAGACAATGAATCAATGGATTGGTTCCATTTGATTTGGCATACAATACTACAAAATAGTAAATAGATAACGCTGAAAAAAACGTTGTAGTTAGACACATTATACAACGTTTTTTAAGAAAAAAATGTTGTAGATTTGTTTTCCATAAATTAGTAAATGCTTGAAAACGTTGTAGAAGGTATGATTCCATAATATTTTCTGGATAAAAATGTTGTAGTTTATACAAATATACAACATTTTTAAAATGTTGTAGATAAAAAAGAAAAAGAAAAAAAAGGTTGTGATTCACCTATATTACCAATGCACCTGCAATATGCTAATGCCAAGATATATAACTAAATGGTCTAAATTCTCATTTAAATTTAAAGGCAAAATGTATCAACCATTCAAAATACATCCCAATAATACCATTTGTTTACAGTTTCAAATTACTATATCCACAAAATATATACCAAACTATGCATATATACATCTCAAATTCACTTTTTAATCCACAAAATAAACCAAACAACATGAATTAAAGAATACAAGTGAAACTAAATTTCTTTCAAAGACAATGAAGATGTGATTTGACTGCTGTTTTGGTAAGATCTGAGTACATTACTATGGAGCAACAACTGAATTTGTGCAAACTTTGGAGTAACAACTGAAGTGATTTCTTTTAGAATTAATTCTTACTATGTCCTTTGCCCACTCTTCTCAACTGAGCAACATATTCAGAGATCATTGCTGTAGAAGTTTTTCATTCGTCAATTTTTCCAAAGACAATACAAGCTCCATTGTTGTATTGCAAGTAAAAGAGATCATTAGACCTACTACTTAAAACTACAAACATGGGTGCAATCAAACACGTAATGCAGAGGAACAAACTGCAATCAGCGTGAATGATTCTTGTTTCTCAGAAGACTACCTGACAAAACAAATTTGCATAATTGTTCATAATTATTTATATATTATGTGGTCAAAGAGAGAGAGGGGAACAAAAAACACTAAAATAGGTAGCTCCTTATTGAACATATGATAAATTATTTTACTGAAAGAGATATAAAAGTTTACCATCACTAGATGAGTAACATTCTTCAGTAGATTAGAATTTAAATGTACCAAGAACATAGAAAACATACCATGCAATGCATCTCCTTTTTCAGCATGATCTCAGATAACGACATTATGATAAACTGTAGCTTAACTTTCCCACCGCGTATATATCCTGCACTTACCTGCAATGTGATGACTGATGAACATCAGATAATCTCACAGAAGCTCTAATTTTCCTTTATCATTTTATTAGAGATATTCATCAGGTATGCCAATCAAGCTTATAACAAGTAACTAATTCATGCATATATTTTTATATATTCCAACACCGTCGTAACACCAAACAAACCTGTTTTTAATATAAACAAAATTATAGCAGATTAGTAGAGGCAGCAAAATACAGCCACATGAATAATTCAATTGAAGGATTAAATTATTAAGTAATATAACCAAGTCAGTAGATCTGTTTTCTTTAAAGTAGTATAAAATGAGGGCATTACCTGCAACAGGGTCAATTGAGCAGACAAGTACATTTCAAACAGATTCTTGATTGTGAGATCCCGAAATTATGAAATGAAAGTATTTAATTTTTTTATAATTATTATTTTATTTAGTAAATGGATAAATTGAGAAAGAGTTAAAGTTAAGGGTGATATTTAAAAAATTTACAAAGTAAGCAAGTTGTTATTCGTTGTGTCAGGGAATATTCGATTGGTCAGGGAATATTCGTTTTCACAGGAAATATTTGTACGACGACATAATAATTGGTGGACCACACAACGGAAGTATTGTCGTATTTAAAAAATGACAGAATTATCTTTTTATAAAAATAACGACGAAAGTGTTACCGTTAAAATTGTTGAACTACTCGGTAGTAAAAGTACAGTAATACATGTGGTTGCAAAGTAGCACACGGTATTGATTATTGATACTTACGTAAGAAGTCACTCAGTTATACTCAATTATTGCTACAGTAATTGTTGCATCATATCTCTCATATTATTGATTCAATTATTGTCACAGTATCATCTGCATAATATTTTATATTATTAAATCAATAATTGAGATGACAAAGTTATTCATATTATTATTTGCAATATTAACAATGTCTAGAAGTTCTATTAAGGAGAGGTTTGGTCACCTAATTGCGCGCCAATAAGGAGAAATTCTTATCGGAAAGCCCCCTCTTTCCTAGAAATAACCTGGTTGTTAAATATTGTGCGTTATAATATTAATGATGAATAAGTTCGTTTTGATTAAAGATGAAATTGATAGTTCTATTGTGTTGAAATTATTAGTGTTAGTGAATATCGATATTTATTTCGATAATAATTGATGTCTGGAGGTTATATTGACCAATCGGGTAATTAATCGGATAAATGAGCAATTAATTACTATTAATTTACATGCTTATAACTATGTGTTCACATGTATGTACTATTAATTCACATGATTTACTATTAGGGGAGTTGGTGCAAGATTGATAATACTTGCATGACTGAATAATAAATGGAGGTATAGATGAAGGTATTATACTGTAATTAATATTTTCACATGTTTAGAACTATTGAATCACATTATTTACTATTGATTCACATTATTTACTATTAGGGGAGGTGATACAAGTTTGATAATACTTGCATGACTAAATTAAAAATGAAGGAAAAGATGAAGGTATTATACTGTAATATTTTGAGCCCTAGAATGTGCAATTATGGAAACAATATTTTCCTATAAATAGAAGCTCATTCCTTCATTATTTTTTACCAATTCACTAAAGCTATAGAGCAATTATTATAGAGAGAAAGAAGAAGAGAATTTTTCTACCTCACTATTCCAGTATCCAGTTTTCTTCTAAGGTAAGGGATATCATTATTTTTGTAAGGGGTATTATTTCTTTCATATTCATGAAGAGAGCTTCTGTTATTCCATTCTTTATTATTATGTTGGAATAACCTGTCTATGCGAAGTACCGCATACATGGTGAAATTCTTCTGTTATTCCATTCTTTATTATTCTGTTAGAATAACCTGTCTGTACGGTCTATCGCATACCTGATGAATTCTGTTGTTATTCCATTCTTTATTATTCTGTTGGAATATCCTGTCTGTGCGTATTACGCATGACCTGGTTCCATTCTTTATTATTCTGTTGGAATATCCTGTCTGGGCGGATTATGCATGACCTAGTTCCAATCTTTATTATTCTGTTGGAATAACCTGTCTGTGCGGTCTATCGCATGCCTGGTGAATTCTGTTGTTATTCCATTCTTTATTATTCTGTTGGAATATCCTGTCTGTGCGTATTGCGCATGACCTGGTTCCATTTTTTATTATTCTGTTAGAATATCCTGTTTGGGCAAATTACGCATGACCTAGTTCCATTCTTTATTATTCTGTTGGAATATCCTGTCTGTGCATATTACGCATGAACTGGTTCCATTCCTATTATTCTGCTGGAATATCCTATCTGGGCGGATTACGCATGACCTAGTTCCATTCTTTATTATTCTATTGGAATATCTTGTCTGTGCGGATTACGCTTGACCTGGTTCCATTCTTTATTATTATTTTGGAATATCCTGTCTGTGCGGATTACGCATGACCTAGTTCTATTATTTATTATTTTGTTGAAATAACCTATCTTTATGGATTACCGCATGCATGGTGAATGATCCTTCGTATTCATTCTTTATTAAATTGTGGAAATGTTCTATCTACGTGGATTACCGCATGGCGGGTGAAAATCCATTTGCAGTTTCGTATATTCTATTATACTCGTATGAGATATCATTTCTTTTGTACTCGTCATGGAATATCATTTTCTTTGGTATTTTTTTACGAGTTACTATTCACAGGTTACTATTTACCTGATTACTATTCACTCTAGTATTATTCACTCGGGTATTCGGGGCACTTTTTGCGTCAGAGTACTATTCATGAGTTACTATTAACGGTTTACTATTCACCCAAATTACTATTTACCCGAATATTATTTATTCGGGTATTTGGAGTAATTTTCATGTCGGGGTACTTTTCACGAGGTACTATTCTCGAAATACTATTTATAGGGTACTATTCGCTGGGTACTATTTACCTAAAAAATATATTTCTTTTATGTCCAAATTATTTTTGGTACATGAATATTATTCTTGAATTTTACTCCACAAAGCAGTATTATGTTGGGAATTTGGATATTTTTAAACTCTAGATAAATTTAAAGTCTTTAATATTTATCCTTGATTTTGTTTGAATAATGCTTATATCATTGTCATCATCCTCATGCTTATATTATGATGAAAGTCATCTTTGGCTTACGTGCAAAGATGGACTGTTGATTATTGATTTTACAGTTGTATATCATTGGCTTATGTGGAAAGATGAACTATTGATTGATGAGTATCTTTGGCTTACGTGCAAAGATGAACTATTGATTGATGAGTCTCTTTGGCATATGTGCATAGATGAACTGTTTATTGGTATGATTATGACCAGGGATCATTCGGTATAATCATGACTCGTAATGTTATAGATGACGTGGTAAAAGTCCTCATTAGCTCGTAGTGAATGATCCTTCGTATTCATTCCTTATTAAATTGTGGAAATGATCTGTCTATGTTGATTACCGCATGGCGGGTGAAAATCCATTTGCAGTTTCGTATATTCTATTATACTCGTATGAGATATCATTTCTTTTGTACTCATCATGGAATATCATTTTCTTTGATATTTTTCTTTTATGAGTTACTATTTACCCAGTTACTATTCACTCTAGTATTATTCACTCGGGTATTCGGGGCACTTTTCGTACCAGAGTACTATTCACGAGTTACTATTTATAGGTTACTATTCACCCAATTACTATTCACTCTAGTATCATTCACTCGGGTATTCGGGGCACTTTTCGTGTTGGGGTACTATTCCCGAAATACTATTCACAGGGTACTATTCACCCAAAAAATATATTTTTTTTCTATCCAAATTATTTTTGGTACATTAATATTATTCTTGAATTTTACTTTACAAAGCAGTATCATGTTGACAATTTGGACGTTATTGATTTCTGGTTAAATTAAATTATAAATCTTTAAAATTTATCCTTGAACTTGTTTTATTGAATTAGTATGTCATTATCATCATCCTCATGCTTTTCTTGTGATGAAAGTGATCTTTGGCTTACGTGCATAGATGGACTTGGTATGATTATGACTAGGGATTATTCGGTATAATCATGACCGTAATGTTACGAATGATGTGGTAAAAGTCCTCATTGGACTGTAGTTCATTGACGAACAGTTGTTGGTATGATTATAACCAGGGATTATTTGGTATAATCTTAACCATTGATGATTACATGAATATCCTTGGCCGTGGTGCATGGATGATTCGATTTTATTTATTAAGCTGAGTCTTAGCGATAAAGTTGATGAACAACTTTTTAAATCATAGAATATAGTAGATTTTATGCTCTACTTGACTCTTCTAATGGATTGCTTATTCCATTGCAGTTGTTGATCTAAAACTTGTTGTGTATTATATTCTATCAGTTGTTATATTGTTGAAGGCTAAGGATAATTTATTTTGTATTATCTTAGTCATAATATTTCTTACTAGGCTAGTTGAGCTCATCCTTTCTTTCATTGTTCTCTTCAAGAAATGAGAATATAGCTGGAATGAGTCGGGGAATGGATTGATGGTCCAGATGGTTGCATTAGTAGTCCTCACTATTTCGTGAAATAGTGTGATAATAAATGTAATAAGATTGAATTTGAGTGTGGATATTGTATAGATGACAATATTCGTGTTAAAACTCTCAGATTATGTTTTGTCATATTTATACTATAGTTGTATTATTAAGCTGTGTTTGGATTATGTACCATGTATCTGGCGGCTCAGAATGGGTGATGTATACCTGTTTTGGGGGCGTCACAGTTGGTATCAAAGCTTAGGGATATGATGTGACGCCCCCAAAATTAGGTATACATCACCCATCTTGGGTCGTCAAATACATGATATATAATTCAAATACAACTTACTAATACAACTGTCGTGTACAATACGAGAAAACATAACTGTGAGTTTGAATATAATTATTGTCTACTAGAGATTATACAAACTCAAAATGAGTCCTCATTACAATTATTAATACATTATTTCACAGAATAGTGAGGACTACTAATGCTATCCTCTGGACCGTCACTCCGTTCCCCGACTAGTCCTTGCTATGTTCTCATTTCCTGAAGAGAACAGTGAAAGAAAGGGTGAGCTCAACTAGCCCAGTAAGAAATATTATGACTAAGATAATGCAGAATAAATTATCATTATCCTTCAACAGTATTAAACTGATAAAATATAACAACATCAGGTTTAACAGCAGCAGATCAAGGAATCCATTAAAAGAGTTAAGTAGAGAATAAAATCTACTATCTTTTATGATTTAAAAAGTTTTTCATCACTTTTATCGCTGAGACTCAGCTTAATAAATAATCCACATCATCCCTGCACTACGGCCAATGATATTTATTAGGGTCACGACCACAAATTCCATGCACTACGGGCCAAGGACATTTGTGTATTCATCAATGGTCATGATCATCCCATAAAATAATTCATCTTTGCTCCCTTGGCCGAAGAGAATCCATAGCCATAATCATACCAAACACTGTCCATCAATGCACTACGGGCCAATGATGACTTTTAATTTTCACATTATTTGTAACATTACGGTCATGATTATACCGAATAATCCCTAGTCATAATCATACCAAGTCCATCTATGCACTACAGGCCACAGATGACTTTCAACATAACATAAACATGAGGATGATGACAATGATATAGGAATTCAATAAAACAAGTTCAAGAATTAATTTGTCCAAGAACTACTAACGTCCAAATTGTCAACATGATACTGCTTTGTAGAGTAAAATTCAAGAATGATCAAAAGAATATTTCCATGAAAAGATACTGGATGAAGCGCAAATATCAAGGATATTCTACTAATTTCATGGAGTATAGAAGTCAAAACTTTAACCAACTGAGTATAATAAAGAATGGAATAACAACAGAAATCACCATGCATGCGGTACTTCGCATAGACAGGTTATTCCAACTGAATAATAATAACGGAAACAGGTCAGGCAAAATTTGTACCAACAAGATGTTCCAACAGAATAATAAAGATGGAACCAGGTCCGGTGTAAAACACACAGACAGGATGTTCCAACATAATAATAATAAAGACAGAACCAGGTCGGGTGTAAAACACACAGACAGGATGTTCCAACGGAATAATAATAAAGACGGAACCAGGGCCGGTGTAAAACACACAGACAGGATGTTCCAACAGAATAATAGAAGAATGTCACCAAGTATAGGGTAGACCGCGTATACAGGTCATTCCAACAGAATAATAAGAAATGGAATAACAACAGTTCTCTTCATGAATAAGAAATAATAACACCACTTATCGTAACAGAAACTGAATATAAGAAAAGAAAAGTTAAGTAGCAAAAATCTTTTCTTCTATCTCTCTATAGTTTCTCTCTCTAGAGTTCAGTGAATTCGTAAGAAAATAATGAAGGAATGAGCTTCTATTTATAGAAAAATGGAATGCATAGTAACTAATCCATGAACGGTCCAGATTGATTTACTTTAATCCGACGGTCCATATTTAAAGAAAAATCTTTTAAATAAAATATAATATATTCTATTTATATAAAAAGATTTTTACTATGCAAACACTATGCAACACTAAGCAAAACACTATGCAACACTATGCATAATAAAATATAATATATTCTATTTATAGAATAAGTTTAATAAAGTATTCTGTTTTATATAAAAAGATGTTTCTATTTTATTACGTTAATAATACAAATAAAATAAAACGTCATCATCGCTATAATAATTCATATGATTAATCGACAATAATTGAATAAAACTGAGCGACTTCTCACATAAATATCAATAATCAATACCGTGAGCTACTATGCAACAACGCGTATTACTGTACTTTTACTACCCAGTAGTTCAACAGTATCAACGGTAAAACTTCCGCCGTTATTTTCAATAAAATATTTTTGTCGTTTTCTCAATCCGATAATAATTCCGTTGTGGGGTCTACCAATAATTGTACCGTCGTACGAATATTTTTCGACATAAAGAATATTCTCTGACCAATCGAATATAATATAAAAACTTGCATACTTTGCAAAATTTATAAATACTACCCACAACTATAATATTATCTCAAATTCACACCATAATATTAAAAAATTATTTCAAGAAAATTAATTCTTTATTCATAAAATCCGGGGTTTCACAATCTCCCCTCCTTATGGAATTTCGCCCTCGAAATTTACGTACGTACCTGGTATGTCGAATAGGTGAGGATACCTTGACTTCACTTCAAATTCTAACTCTTGAGATATAACCTTTGAGTGTTGAATACGATTCTTCTTATCCAAGATTGTAACACGTATCTCTTCAAACGTTAAATTATCCTCTATCTCGTCCGGTTCTAAATTAATAATGTGGTTCGGGTCGTCCACATATTTACGTAACATCGATACGAAAAAAAACGTTATGAACACACAATATATTTGACGGTAAAACGAGTCTATAAGCCACAGTTCTTACTCAATCGAGGATTTCAAATGGGCCAATTAAATCGAGGGTTGAGATTTCCTCTCTTCAGCAACTCTTGCTTCTAAAATAACACCCTCTTGAACCTTCTTCTTCACATTCATCAGATTCGGGTATGTAGCTTGAGCGTCTTTAACTTTATCAATTAAAGTCAATTTTACTCGTATATTCGTTATCTCAACGTGGGTCCCTAGAGTCTTTAATTCTATCTTCATCATTTGCAAGTTATACGAAATGAGTCTTTATGTTAACAACATCGCACTTGTAAATGCATACGATCTTCTACTCAACACGTCAGCTACCACGTTCGCTCTTCCACGATAATATTGAATAGTACGATTGTAATCTTCAACGGCTCGAGTCAACGTCTTTAGTGCATGTTACTTTCATTTTAGTTAAAAAATTTATTTTGAGGGTTTAAAAAATGGATTTTGTACTGGTGTCAATACAAAATTCGATTTCACGTTCTGGGGTAGGCTAAGAAGTCTTCAGGAATACGTCAAGAGATTTATTAATGATAAAAATATCATTCAAAACTGTTACTCACATCCAAGACTTGGATAGTACGTCACATTGATACCAACTGTTACTTCTATCCCTTGACCTAGATAGCACCTCACAATGATACCTATCAACTTGTTATCATCATTCACGACGTCGCCTACAGAAAGTCTGGCTTCGGTGCATTCCACACAAGGAAGTCATCAACAAAAGGATCGGGGCTCTTTACTTACGGCTTGATATGACAATGATTGAATTTAGTGGTTTGGTTGCTTGAATTCGAATAATAGGTTGGTTAGGAATATGAAAGCTAACAACCTTACGAAAAACATGATGAGTAGTTAACCAATCGTTTCCTAAAATCGTATCAAAGGCAAATATTTTCTAAGAGACAAGATCAACACGTAACGTGAAAGTGTCGATTTGAATCAAATAAGATTTATAAACAGTGGAGGTAACAAAGGTTTCTCCCAATGGAGTTTTAATAGATAAATCAAAGTTTAATTTCTCTGGAGTTAAGTACAAACATTGAACACAACTACGTGAAATAAAAGAGTGAATAGAACCGGTATCTAACACGGTATAGACTTTGTAAGAGCTTATGATTAACTTACCCGTGATAATTTTATTCAGGTTCCTCGTCACGAGAGAAAAAAAATGCCCTCTCTTAAACTACCGGCTTTGGCTTGTCTGGAACATCCTTTGGCATCATTATCCCAGCTGGAATTGACTTCATCATACGACAAAATCGAGCTAGGTGACCTTCTCTTCCGCAATTAAAACATGCTTTGGACTGCTGCGTACAGTTTAGACGGATGTGTCCCTCCTGTCCGTATTTGAAACATACGACCGATGGTCGTTCTTCTTTCTTTAAAACGGGTGCTGGTACCGACGTCTTTACGTCATTGTTGAACCTTCTCTTCTTGAAATGTCCATTCTTATTATTTTGGCCATGATTATTACCGAAGTGGTTACCATTTCTGACATGTTGATTCCCTCCATGCTTATTATCACCGCTTTGATGACTATTATCACCGGTATTATCATTTTGTCGGCTGCTCTCTTTTGGTTTGGTTGACTCGTTATCGCGCTCCACCAACTGAGCCCTATTTACAACATCTGAATACAAACACAGTTTATAGGAAATAAGATGTTGACGTATCTCCGGCTTCAAACCTCTTAAAAATAATCGCGCCATTCTCTTTTCATTATCCACCAAGTGGGACGCAAACCGGGATAACTCCGCAAATTTTGCCTCGTATTGCGACACAGTCATATTGTTTTGCTCCAATTTGATAAACTCCATCTCCTTCATGTGACGAATACTTTCGGGAAAGTATTTGTCGTTGAACAGCTCTTGGAACTTCTCCCAAGACATCTTCAGTATGGCAGGTTGAGTACATTTTACCGATTTCCACCAGTAATCTGCCTCTTCACGCAACATAAAGGTGGCAAAGGGAACCTTTTGCTCCTCGGAGCATCCCAAGACATCAAATATCTTGGTGATCTGCTTTAACCACGTCTCCGCCTTAAGTGGTTCTGGCTTTCCCAAAAACTCTGGTGGTCCCAGCTCCTTGAATTGCTTAGCGGTGACCAACCATGGGTTGCCATTGTTTCCTCCTGCATTATGAACAGGAGCCGCCTTCTCCCATTGTTGCATGAATTGATCCTTAAACTGCTTAGCGGTGACCGTCCGAGAGTTATCAGTATTTCTACCTGTATTTTGGACAGGAGCTGCCTTAGCCTGTTGTTGCATGAATTGCATAAAGCCTTTGACCATCCCATCATTCATCATTTCATCGGTGTTATTATTTTTATGAGGAGTATTGTCCTCTAGTTGCACATTATCCTGATTATTGATCTGTGGAGACTCAACTGTCTCCTGTGCTCCATTGATAATCTCAACATTCTCGGATGCCATTTTCAAACACTGCCACAAAACAAGGGTTAATTAACATATCACATATTATCCCTATACTTTGACAGACCAATTAAATACAAAATAAATTTAAGTAGGTCATATTAGCGAATGAATTCCCCGTCTCTCCCCTCCTAGTTCTAGTCTCACATCTTAGCCATAGATCATATCCCTAAGCTTTGATATCAACTGTGACGCCCCCAAAATTAGGTATACATCACCCATCTTGGGTCGTCAGATACATGGTACATAATTCAAATACAACTTACTAATACAACTGTTGTGTATAATACGACAAAACATTACAGTGAGTTTGAATACAATTATTGTCTACTAGAGATTATACAAACTCAAAATGAGTCCTTATTACAATTATTAATACATTATTTCATAGAATAGTGAGGACTACTAATGCTATCCTCTGGACCGTCACTCCATTCCCCGACTATTCCCTGCTATGTTCTCATTTCCTGAAGAGAACAGTGAAAGAAATGGTGAGCTCAACTAGCCCAGTAATAAATATTATGACTAAGATAATGCAGAATAAATTATCGTTAGCCTTCAACAGTATTAAACTGATAAAATATAACAACATCAGGTTTAACAGCAGCAGATCAAGCAATCCATTAAAAGAGTCAAGTAGAGAATATAATCTACTATCTTTTATGATTTAAAAAGTTTTTCATCACTTTTATCGCTGAGACTCAGCTTAATAAATAATCCACATCATCCCTGCATTACGGCCAAGGATATTTATTAGGGTCACGACCACAAATTCCATGCACTACGGGCCAAGGACATTTGTGTATTCATCAATGGTCATGATCATGCCATAAAATAATTCATCTTTGCTCCCTTGGCCGAAGAGAATCTATAGTCATAATCATACCAAACACTGTCCATCAATGCACTACGGGCTAATGATGACTTTTAATTTTCACATTATTTATAACATTACGGTCATGATTATACCAAATAATCCCCAGTCATAATCATACCAAGTCCATCTATGCACTACATGCCACATATGACTTTCAACATAACATAAACATGAGGATGATGACAATGATATAAGAATTCAATAAAACAATTTCAAGAATTAATTTGTCCAAGAACTACTAACGTCCAAATTGTCAACATGATACTGCTTTGTAGAGTAAAATTCAAGAATGATCAAAAGAATATTTTCATGAAAAGATATTGGATGAAGCGCAAATATCAAGGATATTCTACTAATTTCATGGAGTATAGAAGTCAAAACTTTAACCAACTGAGTATAATAAAGAATGGAATAACAACAGAAATCACCATGCATGCGGTACTTCGCATAGACAGGTTATTCCAATAGAATAATAATAACGGAACCAGGTCAGGCAAAATTTGTACCGACAAGATGTTCCAACAGAATAATAAAGATGGAACCAAGTCCGGTGTAAAACACACAGACAGGATGTTCCAACGGAATAATAATAAAGACGGAACCAGGTCCGGTGTAAAATACACAGACAGGATGTTCCAACGGAATAATAATAAAGACGGAACCAGGGCCGGTGTAAAACACACAGACATGATGTTCCAACAGAATAATAGAAGAATGTCACCAAGTATAGGGTAGACCGCGTATACAGGTCATTCCAACAGAATAATAAGAAATGGAATAACAACAGTTCTCTTCATGAATAAGAAAGAATAACACCCCTTACCGTAACAGAAACTGGATATAGGAAAAGAAAAGTTAAGTAGCAAAAAGCTTTTCTTCTATCTCTCTACAGTTTCTCTATCTAGAGTTCAGTGAATTCGTAAGAAAATAATGAAGGAATGAGCTTCTATTTATAGGAAAATGGAATGCATAGTAACTAATCCATGAACGGTCCAGATTGATTTACTTTAATCTGACGGTCCATATTTAAAGAAAAATCTTTTAAATAAAATATAATATATTCTATTTATATAAAAAGATTTTTACTATGCAAATACTATGCAACACTATGCAACACTATGCATAATAAAATATAATATATTCTATTTATAGAATAACTTTAATAAAATATTCTGTTTTATATAAAAAGATATTTTTATTTTATTACGTTAATAATACGAATAAAACAAAACATCATCATCGCTATAATAATTCATATTATTAATCGACAATAATTGAATCAAACTGAGCGACTTCTCACATAAATATCAATAATCAATACCGTGTGCTACTATGCAATAACGCGTATTACTGTACTTTTATTACCCAGTAGTTCAACAGTATCAATGGTAAAACTTCCGCCGTTATTTTCAATAAAATATTTTTGTCGTTTTCTCAATCCGACAATAATTCCGTTGTGGGGTCCACTAATAATTGTATTGTTGTACAAATATTTTTCGACACAAAGAATATTCCCTGACCAATCGAATATAATATAACAACTTGCATACTTTGTAAAATTTATAAATACTACCCACAACTATAATATTATCTCAAATTCACACCATAATATTAAAAAATTATTTCGAGAAAATTAATTCTTTATTCATAAAATCTGGGGTCACATATGATCTCTGGCTGAGATGTGAGATACGAACTATGAGTGGAGAGACAGGGAATTCCTTTGCTAGTATGACCTACCTAAGTTTATTTAGTATTTAATTGGTCGGTCAGAGTATAGGGATAATATGTGATATGTCAATTAACCCTTGTTTTGTGGCAGTGTTTGAAAATGGCATCTAAAAATGTTGAGATCAGCAATGAAGCACATGAGACCGTTGAGTCAACAACGATCAATATCCAGGATAATGTGCAACAAGAAGATAATAATCCTCTGGTAAACAATAACACCGATGAAATGATGAACAATGGGATGTTCATAGGCTTTATGCAATTCATGCAACATCAGACGAGAGAGACTCCTGTTTATAATGCAGGTGGAAACAATGGCAACCCACGGCTGGTCACTGCTAAGCAGTTCAAGGAGCTGAAACCGCCGAAGTTTTTGGGAAAACCAGAACCACTTAAGGCGGAGACGTGGTTAAAGAAGATCGCCAAGATATTTGATATCTTGGGATTCTCGGAGGAGTAAAAGGTTCCCTTTGCCACCTTTATGTTCCGTGAAGATGCAGATTACTGGTGGGAATCTGTAAAATGTACCCAGCCTGACGCACTCAAGATGTCTTGGGAGAAGTTCCAAGAGTTGTTCAACGACAAGTACTTTCCCGAAAGTATTCGTCACATGAAGGAGGCGAAGTTTATAAAGTTGGAGCAAAACAATATGACTGTATCGTAATACGAGGCTAAATTTGTGGAGTTATCCCGATTTGCATCCCATTTGGTCGACAATGAGGAGCGAATGAGGCGAATGTTTCTAAGAGGTTTGAAACCCGATATACGTCAATACCTCATTTCTCACAAACTTTGTTTATATTCAGATGTAGTGAATAGGGCTCAGTTATTGGAGCGCGATAATGAGCCAGCCTAACCAAATGATAACGAGCAACAACACGATAATAATTGTACCGGTGGTAACGACCATCAGAACAATGATAACCATCGTGGGGGAAATTATCATGCCAAGAATGGTAACCACTTCGGTGGTAATCATGGCCAAGATAATAGGAGTGGAAATTTCAAGAAGAGAAGGTTCAACAACGATGGAAAGATTGTAGCACCAACACCCGTTTTCAAGGAAGGAGAATGACCACCAATTGTATGCTTCAAATGCGGAGGGGAGGGACATATCAGTCCAAGCTGCACGATGCAGTCCAAAGCATGTTACAATTATGGGAAAAAAGGTCACCTAGCCCGATTTTATCATGCACCAAAGTCAAGTCCAGCTGGGACGGTGGCACCAAAGGCGGATATGGACAAAACAAAGTCGGTGGTTTTAGGGAGAGCGTTTTTTGTGACTTCTCAAAAAGCGAGTAACCCGAATGAAGTTAGCACGGGTTAGTTAATTATAAATTCTTGCGAATTCTATACCTTATTAGATACCGGTTCTACCCATTCTTTTATCTCTCTTGCTTGCGCTCAACGTTTAAATTTGACTTTGGAGAGATTAGACTTTGACTTATCGGTTGAAACTCCGTTAGGAGAAACCTTCATTTTATGGGCTATCCAAGTCTTGGATGAGAGTCACAGTTTTTAAATGATATTTCTATCATTAATAAATTTCCTGACATATTCTCGAAGAACTTCCTGGCCTACCTTAGAGCGTGAAATCGAATTTTATATTGACCCTAGTACAAAACCTATTTCTAAAACCCTCAAATGTTTCTTTAACTAAAATGAATGTATATTGCGCCGAAGACATTGGCTCGAGCTGTTGAAGATTACGATCGTAACATTCAATATCATTAGTGGAAGAGTGAACGTGGTAGCTGACGCGTTGAGTAGAAGATCGTATGCGTTTACGAGTACGATGTTGTTAACATAAAGACCCATTTCGTATAACTTACAAATGATGAAGATAAAGTTAAAGACTCTAGGGACCCACGTAAAGATAACGAATAAACGAGTAGAATCAAATTTAATCGATAAAGTTAAAAGCCGCTCAAGCTACATACTCGGAGCTGATGAATACGAAGGAGAAGGTGTTATTCTAGAAGCAAGACTCGATGAAGAGAGGAAATCTCAACCCTCGATTTAATTGGCCCATTTGAAATCCTCGATCAAGTAGGAACTGTGGCTTATAGACTCGTCTTACCGCTAAGTATGTCACGTGTTCATAACAGTTTTTTTTATGTATCAATGTTACGTAAATATGTGGACGACCCGAACCACATTATTGAATTAAGAGATAGCAGAAGATTTAACGTATGAGGAGATACATGTTAAAATCTTGGATAAGAAGGATCGTATTCAACACACAAAGGTTATACCTCAAGAGTTAGAATCTGAAATAAAGTCAAGGTATCCTCATCTATTCGACATACCAGGTACGTACTTAAATTTTGAGGGCGAAATTTCATAAGTAGGGGAGATTGTAAGACCCCAAATTTTATGAAATAAAAGTATTAAATTTTCTTATAATTATTTTATTTCGTAAATGGTTAAATTGATAAAAGGTTAAAGGTAAGGATGATATGTGAAAATTTTGAAAAATATACAAGTTGTTATAAAATATTCTTTTTGTCGGGGAATATTCGTACGACGGCACAATCATTGGTGGACCCCACAACGGATGTCTAAGTAAAAAAATGACAGAATTATCTTTTTATAATGGCGAAAGTGTTACCGTTAAAAATGTTAAACTACCCGGTAGTAAACGTACAATAATACTGTGACACCCCCAAATTCGGGTACTTCAATTCCATGGGATTTGGTGTTTACTGTACAAATATCATCTATCTATCTACCCATAATAAATGCAAACCATACAATAGATAGAAATAATAATAAATCTCCTTAAGGGTTACAACATCCAAATAATAATAATACAATCCCAGGTTAAACTAATCTTAAACATCTGTGCGGAATCATAAACAAACAAGTCTTAAATAACATCAGTAACTTAAGTCTTAAACATAAATACATCATCTAATAAAAAAATAACAAGTCTTCATCACTTGCTAACTTTGCCCTTGCCTTTACTAGTGGAAGGTTCATCGGTTCTTTCGTTCTTAACTACAATGTTATTATTAAGCAAGAGTGAGCACTATTGCTTACAAGTATAATAATGAAATAACAGTATAATAACATGCAAATTAAATAAAAAAATCTGAATGAAAGCTCAACTTCTGAATCAAGAATGAATTACAAGAATCAAAAGAATTCTGAGGGTCATAAGACCTTGAACTATGTCCTAGGTTATCAAGGGTTATACTTGAAACCTTTAACAGTCATAAGACTATGGACCTTTCTTCTCGTACTTAGGGGGATCAGCCCTTAGTACCATACTATGCATAATATCTTAATGCTAACGCATAAGTAAATCCCTTTGCAGGGTTGTTCATCTCAGTTTGACATTCGAGTCCGTACCAAAGGAAGTCTGGTTTGGATAATTCAATAAGGGTTCTGAAATTTAGAACGTTCGTCAACTAAGGACTAGTTGAATCAATAAAATTCACTAGTCTAATAAGGTTCAACAATAATGATATTTCATTCGAATAATAATCTCAAGAAGTATACAATAGAACAATTACTGTATAACTGAATCATGCTTTGAAAAGATAATAAATCTTTAATATTACAATTCAACTTGAATAATAGTAACGATAATTTACTCGAGGTAACTAATAACTTGAACAATAATGACAAGTAGGGTTAGGAAACTTGCCTCGTGTATAAACTAAACGATTACTACTTCCGTTCACCACAAATCCTACACACATACCATATGTATTCACGACATTCATTAGTTACATTTTCACTTAATTATTTAATATAAACTCCACTTTATTTAACAAATAATTACCCTTCTAATTTAATTACTTAATTAAATTAGAATATTTTCATTCTCTTAATATTATTACACTCGAATAAATTATTTCATAATAATTTGCATCGAATATTTATTTTATTCAATAAATATATCAATTAAAATATTTACTTTATTTTATAAATATTTTAATAATAATTTTCATCGAATATTTATTTTATTCCATAAATATCTCAATTAAAATATTTAATTTATTTTATAAATATTTTAATAATAAATTTCATCAAATATTTATTTTATTCCATAATATCTCAATTAAAATATTTAATTTATTTTATAAATATTTTAATAATAATTTTCATCGAATATTTATTTTATTCCATAAATATCTCAATTAAAATATTTAATTTATTTTATAAATATTTTAATAATAATTCTCATCAAATATTTATTTATTTATTTTTTTATTTTTATATATATATATTTTTTATTATTATTATTTTTAACCGTCGGGACGGGGTAATTTAGTTTGGTAACGCCCGCCGGGGGCAGGGTTACCCAGGCTCATTTTCTGCAGTTTCTGCAGTTCTGCAGTTCGCTAACATAATAAGGCCAAATTAGGCCAAAAATCAATCACAGGTAAAATTATACATGAATATGGCCATAACTTCCAATTAGTTATTTTTACACGAATTTAGACTTACCCAATCATTGTAATACATATATAATCATTACTTAACCCATCTAGCATGATTTTTAACAAGTTACAACACATAATTTGCAAAATCAACACATTTACTTCCACTGTTCTTGATGTTCTTGAAGGTTTTGAAAATAAAACATGAAAATTATCACTACGGATTCGTTATAACACCGAATCCGTTTATTTAAACTTTGGTCTCTTCGTATCAACATGCATAATGATATACGAGTGTAAAATTTAGGGATAATATACGATCAATACATAAAATATCACGTATAAGGCCATAAGGCCAAAACCCATACTCTGTAATTTTGTAGAAATCATATACGATGTAATATTATGAAACTGATGATATGGAATCATGCAATATATATATAAAATACGATTTGATACATCTTAACCCATAAATAACTCATAAATATTACTCATTTCTCAATCACAATTCACAGCCATATTTATCCAATATCAATCGCGTAATTTAAATATTAAGCGAAATCGTTACCTACTGCCACCTCCTGAGTAGCTACCGCATCTAGCCCCGTCATGTTGAATGTACGGGCTATTGGTCTTCCTGGCTGTGCAGGTCCTCGAATCGCCAAGGTTCCACCACCAGGTCCCTTGTTGGCACTTTCTTTTTCTACATTCTTCTTCGGACAGTCTCGAACCAGATGATCAGTTGATCCACTCGGATAGCAACCTTGAATCTTTTTCGGGCTGGGACAATTGGGCGACATGTGCCCCTCTTGCCCACAGTTATAGCAGACTCCCTTCTTTTTCAGACAAACACCACCATGATTCTTCCCACAATTTGCACAAGGCTCTCCTCCTTTCCTATTCCCTTCAGTTTTACTACCCGATTGGGTATTCTCGCTCCACTCCCTCTTGTTTGGGTTACTACCACCGCTGCTTCCACCCTCATTGGTCTTCTTCTTCTTCTTCTCCTGATGAAAACGAGATGCAACCTCGCTTCCTCCTTCAGCAATTAACGCTTTCTCCAGTAGAGCCGCAAACGTGTTGATCTGCAATACCGCCACCTTGTTGAATATCCCTGGTTTCAGTCCGTTCTCAAATCTTCTTGCTTTTCTAGCTTTGGTGTCCACCTGATGAGGTTCAAATCTTGCTAATTCGTTGAATTTAGCCGCGTATTCAGAAACAGACATGTTCTCCTGCTTAAGTTCCAAGAACTTAACTTCCATCTGAGCTTGCATACTCGGTGAGAAGTAGTTCTTAAAGAACAATTCATTAATCTGGTCCACGTCACCACTGTTGTACCCGCTCTCGCTTGATTGGTTTCCCACCAATAATTGGCTTCTCCCTTCATAAGTATGTTGCAAAAGTCGTCTTTTGCTCTTCCGCCACTCGCGCAATCACGAACGCTTTCTCCATCTCTTTCACCCAAGTTTGGGCTTCAATTAGATCCGTAGTCCCCTTAAATTCCAGCGGTCCTAACGCTTTAAAATCCTTAAAATTAGCCAATTTGTCAGCTGGCTGATTCCTTGGTCTTCCCCTGGCTGGAGCCCTATTTTCCATAGCTTGGGCCAGCATATCCATAAAATTCTGCATCGGGTCAGCTTGACCTCCTTCGTTATTCACTGATTGTTCTTCTCTTTGGTTTCGATTCTGTCGTCTAGGCGGCATGATCTGATTTAAATGAAAATCTTATATTAACAGTCTTTCTCTATACAAATTCTTAACACAATAAGAATTCAACAAATAATTCTCAAGCAATCGCATATTTATTCAAATAGCACATAGTACCTATAGTACTTAACACATATAACTATCCCTTTAAAATAATACTAGGATTAACACACTCAACTTTACAAAAGTTGCAATTCCCCAACTTTACACAAAAAGTTGGCATTCTGCAATTTCACATTACTATTTCCAATTCATCAAACTTACCACACTTAGGAGTTCAGTAACTTGCCACAACTATATGAGTGTATGAACTTATCCTAGTCAGACCTTTAGCGTCTATTCGCTGAGGGGTTCAGGACATTTCATATAATTATGAGTCATGAACATACCATAAGTATGAGTTTTAAGAACACACAATTTCATTTTAATCTTATATTCATATAGAAAATAAAGATTTCATTCATACAAACATATATTTACTTAGGTTCAAACATCATTCTCGATATTATATAACCTAATACTAGAAACTTATACCAAAAGATACTACAACTTATATCTAAGTTGTCTAACGACCACTCCCTTCCCCAGTCTTCTTCTTGCTGGGACACTTGTTAAATCCATGCCCCGTTTGCCCACATGAAAAACACTTCCTCATATTCGGTTTAGGACAATGCAAAGAGATATGTCCTTCCTGCTTACAGTTGAAGCACACGTTCTTCCACATCATGCATTCCCCCACGTGAGTTTTACTACACTTGCTACATGCTTTCTTTTTCTTCGGGTTCGAATTTCTAGAGTTGTCACTGTCATTGTTCCTCTTTCTTTTCTTCTTGTCCTTCTTGCCGGTTCCTTCAGACGATCCACCACCTTCAGTTTTCATCTTCTCCACCTGCGCTTTCAGCTCGTTCCGTTCTTCAGTCATTTCGCGTAATGTCCGCTCCGTCTTCCACAACTCCTCCAAAAAAATACTTTGCTTCGGAGTTCTTGGACTTCCACAGATAGCTGATCTTGTTCACCAACCTTGATCTTACTCTTTAGATCCACCTTAGCTTCTTCAGACTCCGCCTCCTCATCGCCACTTAGATACATCTCAGGATAATCGTCATGATCACTTCCAAGATTGATCATTGGTTCATCTTTCCCCACTTCTTCAACCGATTCGCTCTGTGCTGGCACCTCGGCTACTGGCATTGGTGCAACAGCCGCTGGCATCTCCGTACTCATTTCATCTTTTCCCGACATCCTACAATCAGTTTTAAACAACTTGATTAGTACTTCACCAATACAAATTTCTCTCACTACGAATTTACTTATCTTACTATCGATACACTTCAACGATCCCTCACTTAGTACTCTAAATGAGTATTCTCTATCTCGCTATGGTCATAATCCTAGGGTTTTCCCCCACCCCACTTAAGGTTTATAACCTACAGCTCTGATACCAACCTGTGACACACCCAAATCTGGGTTACCTGACCCCCGAGTTTGGTGTTCACGATCCACAATATAAATAACATTTAACTACCCATAATATATATATATATAGATAGTAACTTTCATAAGTTTTTATCAGAGTTTAATAATACATCACCCAGGTTTTCTAACCTTAACTTTACAAACATACCTTTTAGATATACAAAAAGGGTTTACAATACAACATAATAAATACGTTACTTATAACTAGTTAATAACTATGCCTTTGCCTTTATCCTTCGCAGCACCTCCTACAACTTTGTCCCTAGCTGAAAAGTTTTACTTAGCAAGGGTGAGCAACTAATTTACCCCGCAAGTTAAGACATACAATAAATGTATAAGAATTCAAAACAACAGACTATCTATTTTGATAGAATGAAACCAAAGTTCGGGGAACTTTGAAATAGCTGAACAAATCGTTATTCAATAACAAGTCTTCTCATATTCTATACAACACAATAATTCAATAATGAAAGAGTACAACACTTTCAAAGTTTCTACGATATTCTAATGAATAATTAAGAATCAATTCTACGAAATAGCAAAGTGGAATGTTTTCCAGATTTAATACTGAGCGATCACACAAGATCTTGAACTTATTTTCTCAGGTAGATATCAAAGATTTACTTTGATATATACTCAGGTGTATCAGATAACCATAAAGATTAAATCATACCCCTTTGCAAGTATAACAAGTGATCAGCTTATTATACCCTATATTATGCATAATACTTAAAACGCGCGCAAAGGTCGAATTCACGACCAACAAAATGTTCCCTTTATATAAAAGGTTGTTCTTCTCAGTCTTAGAATCAAGATTTTGATTTTACAACGAAATACTGGGATTTCAAATTCTATTTACTTCTCGGTCGAGCCGAAATAATTGGCATCGATCTATCAATAATAATTGAATTTATTATCTCGAATCTATCAAATTCTAACAATTGTTCGTCTAGCCAGAATAATTAGCTAAGACATTTCTCATTATAATTTGACAATAAACAGGAATTATCTGTACTGTCAATTCTAACTTCTATAGATATGAATATCCAACAACAGTAATTCTACGAATATATATTCTAATTCAATAATTTAATTTCAACAATAAATCCCTAGACGTGGTATAATTAGCAATAATTATCAACCAATAATAATTGAATGAAATAACTCAAGGTTGAGTTAGGGAACTTGCCTCTTCCGCTGATTACAGCTACACAAAATACTTTTTCAGAAGATTTTAATAATTATCAAGCAATTATTATAATTTATAATATTTTTTCAAATATCAGAATCATTTTTAAATGATTTAATTATAAATTAATCGTATCATTATTAATATTTAATAATATCAAAATATTAATAACATACTTGTCAAAATATTAAAGTTATTATTAATAACTTAAAATATTTTTAAATCAACAATATTCTACTTAAATGATTTTTAAAGTAATTAAAATCATTTTTAAATCATCACCATTAATATATAAATATTAATGAAATTATCATCTAAATATTAAAAGTCATTAATTATAACTTAAAATATTTTTAAATCATTTTTCTCATTTTTAAATGATTTTTAATTTAATAAAACCATTTTTAATTCATTTATTTAATATAACAATTAAATAAATCTAATATCGTTAATATTAATTTATTAATGAGAATTCTCCAAAAATATTAAAAATTATATTTTATAATTTAAAATATTTTCTAACACTTTATTCTTAATTAAAATGATTTTTATATCATTAAAATCATCTTTATCTTATTTATTTAATTTAATAATCAATTAAATCTATTTTCATTAATATTAAATTATTAATGAAAATTCTCCAAAAATATTAAAAGTTACATTTTATAACTCAAAATATTTTTAAATACATTATTCTTATTTAAAATGATTTTTCATAATATTAAATCATTTTTCTCTAATTTATTTAATAAACTAATTAAATAAATTAAATACATTTAATATTTAAATAATTATAAATATTAAATAAAAATATTCCAATTGGTCAAAAATTATTTTTCATAATTTAAAATAATTTTTAAAACCATTTTTACTAATTTTTAGAATTTATTTCTATTTTTAATCATTTTTTCAGAATATTCAGAAATAAAATTATTTAAACCGTCGCTAAAGGGCTTTTGCGACAAAAAGCGTCGCTGTTGGTGTTCTTGAGCTCAAGAACACCGACAGCTCCATGATCAAGGCTGCTCGTTTGACCAACCATTATTCTCAGTGTATTAATGTTCTAGTCCAACTTAAACCTCACTCGTGTAGTACTTATGTAACACTACAACATCCAATAAGAACTTTGATCAAACAATAACACAGCAAAAAGATCTGGACTCTCAAATTCCCTGTCAGATCATACCTGGGTTTTCTGGGCAAACCCATAAACCTAGGCAGCTTGTGGTGTCACTTTCCAGCTCAAATTAGTTTAGGTTCTGGTCGTTGTTTAAGTTATTTCTTGCTTTATAATGGTAGTATACATGACAATGAACAACGAGATAACAAGATCTCAGTCCAAAAACAACAGATTTCCAATCTAAGATATGGTCAAACCAAGCCAGAAAGACTGCTCAAAAAGTTTCTGGGTTTTTCCCAGAAATGCAAAACGTGATCAACCAACCAAGTTTGACCATCCATTAAAACTACTCAGTTTATTGTTTATGACCTCTAGAAACATGATTGTATAGTACACATAACCAGATACACATTGAATACAAAAACATCAACAAACATAAATAAACCCGACAGATTTATGACCTAGAACTTCTTGTCAGACTCTGTTTCAACGTTCTGGGCTGCCCAGAAAGTTACTCAGTCAACGTCGGTCAACGGACTTTGACCGAGTATAACTTACAAACTAGCTATCCGATTGCTATGATTCTTGTTCCAGATTAAAGACAACATGTCCAGCTACAGATCTAAACAATAAAACATCAAAAATCATAAACACACAAAGATCTAGAGCGTCTGACATTAGCTTGTCAGGCGACTTTTTGACTCAAGAACAGATTTTGAAAAACATGGTTTTTATCCATTTCTGATGATATAGATCTATGTTATATCAACATAGATCATTGAAAAACATTATCTAGCAAAGATCCAAACACATAAACACAGACATTTCTCATGCATACAAGATCAAAAATTAAAATTTGGTTATACCTTTCTAGCTTCGATTCTTAGTCTTAACCCTCTAATTTGTTTATGGTTGATCTAAGGAAAGTATTATGACTGATTTACTTAGCAATTTTCGGACACTAGGAGAGAGAGAGAGTTGGTAGGAGCAAAAGAGCAATAAGACTAGATTTTATGATTTTTCTCTCTCCAACATCTATATATATATTACTTGATGCATTGAACAAGCTAATCTTGCTGTCAAAATGAGATTAAATGGTTGATATAATAAGTCACAATTATCAAAATAGTTGGTGACCAACTATAGTTATAACCAAAATTGCAAGTTAGTTTACTAAATATAATAAAAAGGGTATTATGGTCATTTCCTTTTATTTCTAGATTTCTCATTTGTTGCAAACCCTTAGGGTTTAGGGTTTGAGCAATCTAGGGTTTAACCCTAAAATCCTAACCCTTAGGTTTTAAAATACCAACTACTAAAATTTCCAATTAAGGTTATAATTAGAAAAATTAAATTCCTAAATTACAATTAGGGTTTCTAAAATAGAAATTAATATAACTAAAATATAATTAGGGTTTTCTAATCATATTTAAGTTTAACAAACACTTTAGGCTTGCTAATAAAAATTAGAGTTGCCTAATTAGGGTTTAGAAAATCCCAAATTTTAAATTAGGGTTCCTTAACGTACAATTAGGGTTTTTAACTGTACAATTAGTTTTCTAAATCGGAGATTAGGGTTTCTAATATCTTATTAAGGTTTATTAATTATAAACCGCATCCAGTCAACCATTGGTCAACATTTCTATACAGTCCAAACACATCATCAACAATACAATTATTTTAATCGTATTTTCTATCGAATCCTTATCCGAAAATTAGGGTTAGGGTTTTCTAAAGTTGTTAAGCACAACTCTACTCTAAATTTATTAGTCAATACACTAATTGACTTTCTCGAGACTCGTATCACAGATACTTGTCACAAAATTGATAATTAATATTAATATTAATTAACTCGTATCACAGATACTTGTCACAAAATTGATAATTAATATTAATATTAATTAAAAAAAAATTATTCGCAAATTTTGGATTATTCGAAATCCTGGGTTATCACAAAAAGTATTTAATTTATTTAATTAGAATATTAAATAAATTATTTAATAATGATTTTAATTCATGAAAAATCATTTAAAATTATATTATGATATAAGAAAATATTTTAAGTTAGTTTTAATAACTTTCAATATTATTTGATAATTTTCATTAATAAGTTAATATTAATGATAATTAAGTTATTTGTTAAATGAATTAAATAATTAAATTAAAAATGATTTTATTATTTTAAAAATCATTTTAAATAATAATAAGGTATTTAAGAATATTTTAAGTTATAAAATATAACTTTTAATATTTAATGGTTAAATTCATTAATTAATGATATTAAAGTTATTTAATAATAATATTAAATAAATTAGTTTAAAAATGATTTTAATATTATAAAAGTCATTTTAAATGGAAATAAAGTGATTAAGGATATTTTAAGTTATAAAATATAACTTTTAATATTTAAAGGATAATATCATTAATAATTTAATATTAATGATATTTATTTAATAATTAATGATATTAAATTTATTTAATAATTATATTAAATAAATAGTTGAAAAATGGTTTTATTAATTTAAAAATCATTTAAAAAGGGTATAAATGAATTAAAAATATTTTAAGTTATAATTAATGACTTTTAATATTTAGATAATAGTTCATTAATATTTAAATATTAATGGTAATTATTTAATGATGATTTTAAATGTTTTAAAAATCATTTAAGGGTAATATTAATACGTTAAGAATATTTTGAGTTATTATACATAACTTTAATATTTTGGCAATGGTTTCATTAATAGTTTAATATTAATTAAATATTAATAATAATAGAATTGTTTGATATTTAAATCATTTAATAAAGATTCTGATATTTCAAAAATTATGGTAAATGATAATAATTATTTAAAAATTATTATAAGTCATTTAAAAATTATATGACTGATATTTACGAATGTTGAACTTTGAGATAGAGTCTTAGACTCGAGATTTACCCGATAAAGCTGTCGGTAGACCGACATATTTCAGAAATTGATCTGGACTTAGATAATTTAGTTAGTTAACTGTTTATTGGTGATTCAATAGTTGTTAAAGTTGTGTGACAATATGATTAGGAATGTGTTGATGTTTGTTTGTGAGTCAATGACTATTGAACATTTGTGATAATGTGATTAGGTTATGTGCTGACTGCGAAATGCAGTACTATGTGTTATGTTATATTGTCCTAATCGAACGAATAATTTGATTAATGATAGGTCGTGATAGAAAAGATAAATCTAAGTTGCGTAATTGTAAGCAGCGCATCAGGCAAGTATCCTAACTTTGCATTTTCTTTATGCAATGGACAAGTGTAAGAATGTTTCAGAATTATATTATTATTATACAGATTGTTAAATCTATATTATATACGCCCATTGATTATCAACATGTTAGTATATGATAATTCAGATATATATTCTGTTTTTAATTTCTATAAATGATTATACAAGTGTCCCTACTTGGATAATCATTGTATTTAATCACATGTTGATACACCTTCGATATACATATATGTTGAATTATATAAGACCTTTGTTATGAAAACCCGACAGGTATGAACATCCCGATAATGGGAAAATTTTTATGCGCTACGGCGGACAAAGGATGAACGATAATATCATTCTAACAATGTAGTATTGATCAATACAGGGCCCATGGACTGTACACCCTCAGGCCCGTAAGCAATGGCTGGTTTACAGATGAATTTATGTTTAAACCCTTTCGAAAATGAAAACAATGTTCATAATATGTCACAGAAACCCCATGTATAGTCAATACATAGTTTCAAAAATTTGAAAGAGGGTTGTTATGTTATTATTATTGGTACAGATTACTTCACAACTATTGACCGGTTGTAGAAGGATATTATAAAGAAAACATTTAAATTCTTTCAACTTATATATATATATATATATATATATATATATAAATACTTGCTGGGCACTCAAATGCTCATTCTTGCTTAAATTAAATGTTTTTAGCTAAGTGTGGAGGACCAGAAAGCTCATGTCAAAACAAGTGAAAAGGAATGCAAACAGAATATGTTATTGGTATCATTTGTAATAGATAAATTGTATTAAATTAATGATATGTATTATATATCATGTAAAGAATGTAGTAAAGGTTGCGTACTTGGGATTAGACTCTGATAAATGTAAGTTAAGTTTAAAATTTATATTATTGTTATTATTATTAGTATTATTTCCGCT
The DNA here is from genome assembly GCA_020205505.1 of Panax japonicus. NCBI lineage: Eukaryota > Viridiplantae > Streptophyta > Magnoliopsida > Apiales > Araliaceae > Panax > Panax japonicus. Next base: position 69,370 of record JAINUV010000855.1, read on the forward strand.
CATAGAAATGGTATTGTGAAGTACCTAGTTCGGGTTTCAAGTATCCGAGTTCGGGGACTTTACAATTGTAGCATACTCGTTTTCCCTTCATGCAAACTCCCAAATGAGCTTTTCCGCAGGTTGAACATGCTTCAATCTTCTTCTTTTGCCCTCCTTGTTGACTTCCAGCTGACGAGTTATCAGACCACTTTCTCTTCTGAGTATTATTACCTCCCGTGATACTTCCACCAGTCTTGTTAATTCCATTATTTTCACTCTTTTTCTTCTTCTGATCTTGATTATATTTAGATACCGTATCGCTTCCACCTTCAGAGAGTATGGCCTTCTCTAACACTCCAGCAAAGGTGTTCAATTGGAACATTGACACCTTGCTATACAACCAGGGCTTCAGTCCTTGCTCGAAACGTCTTGCCTTTCTCTCGTCAGTATGCACTTGATACGTGGCGAACCTAGCCAATTCGTTGAACCTTGCCGCATAATCTGCTACGGACATATTCCCTTGTTTCAACTCCAAAAATTGAACTTCCATTTGGTTTTGCGAACTAGTCAGAAAATACATCTCGAAAAACATCTCCTTAAATCTCTCCCAGGTTATTACACCTTCTCCTCCCCGTACTTTGTTTGCCTGTCACCAATAGCTGGCTTCAGACTTCCGCAGGAATGTTGCATATGCGGTCTTCTGGTCTTCCCTTACTCTGGCGACGTCAAACACCTTCTCCATCTCCATAACCCACGTTTGAGCCTCGATTGGGTTCATGAAACCTTTGAACTCTGGCGGTACCACCGCCTTGAAGTCCTTAAACGTTGTGTTTGGTGGATCTTGAGGTTGGTTATTCATGGCTCCAGTCAGTAAGTTCACCAACTGCTGAACGGGATTAGCGTTGGCATTATTGTTATTATTGGTTGACTCTTCTTGAGCCGGGTGACGTTGTTGTCTTCTCCTTGGCGGCATTTTTCTGTTAAATAAACGCTTATTAGAACTTTTTTTTTATTTCTCTAAATAGTTAAGGCATTACTTAACAATTTAACATATTCATTTAACACATCATCTCAAACAACTTGATATATTTTCATTCAAATCAAAAGTTTTAACATTAAACGATAGCATAACTGCTATTTACATCAACTATCCTGGAATAAAGAATCCACAAGATTAAAACATTCAAATATTCTTTCGTTCATAAATACGTCAGAATTTACATCTAAAAACTAATTAAGTCTTTCACATAACTAAACAAATTCTATCACTGTCTATCAAGGTACTGATTAGCCTTGCTACGCTCCTCTTTTAAGATGCGATGCATCGTCCTGCGATTCATCATGTATAATGGTAGTCCTTCGAACTTGATTTGGTACCTCAAAACTCGATCTTGGGTCTCATTCATTACCTTGTTAAGTGTAGAGTATGTTTCCCCAATCTTTTCTTTCTTTGCACGACTATCATCCTCTGCACGATCAGCTCGACGCGATTCTCTTACCCAGTCTTCCTCTGCTATGTTCAACCTTTCGGAGGTTTCCTTCAGTTCCTTCTTCAGTCTCTCTATCTCCTCGGTCTTATCTTCAGTTTGACTCTTCTCATGGACCAAATCCCATTCTACATTTGCCAGTCGAGAGTGAAGAGTCGAAATCTCCCTCTCCTTCTGCTCTAGAGTAATATGCTGAATAACCGCTCGCTCAGTCAAATCCTGGACCTCGTTTCGTAACTCCACGTTACAGTCGTATAATGTGTCATACATCTCACCATCAACGGTGTACCGTGGTAACTCCTCTTCTTCCTCTTCCTCAACAAATTCCTCCTCAGGATCAGTCTCGGGCTCATTCTCCTGACCAACAATAGTGATCAATGGAGATGACTCCCTCTATACCAGCTGCTCCCTAATGACATGAATGTCTCGGGACTCCTCCTCTGTCGGTACTATAGGTACACGGGGTTCCTCCTCAGCTTGACTAGCTTCTCCAACATTCGACATCCTGACAACAAAATTTTAAGTTTTAGTTACTAAGTCGCATCATCTAACGCATACTTTAACACATAAACACATAAGGTCTTTTATTATCTTCAATGAATTACATAAATTCATTTCTTATAACTCGATAAGAGTTTTCCATCACTAGCTTCTTCCTATAAGGCTACTACCTAAGGTTGTTCCCCCACCTAAGGTTCATAACCTACAGCTTTGATACCAACTTGTGACACCCCCAAATTCGGGTACTTCAATTCCACGGGATTTGGTGTTCATTGTACAAATATCATCTATCTATCTACCCATAATAAATGCAAACCATACAATAGCTAAAAATAATAATAAATCTCCTTAAGGATTACAACATCCAAATAATAATAATACAATCCCAGGTTAAACTAATCTTAAACATCTGTGCGGAATCATAAACAAACAAGTCTTAAATAACATCAGTAACTCAAGTCTTAAACATAAATACATCTTCTAATAAAAAAATAACAAGTCTTCATCACTTGCTAACTTTGCCCTTGCCTTTACTAGTGGAAGGTTCATCGATTCTTTCGTTCTTAACTGTAATGCTATTATTAAGCAAGAGTGAGCACTATTTCTTACAAGTATAATAATGAAATAACAGTATAATAACATGCAAGTAAATCAAAAAACATCTGAATAAAAGCTCAACTTCTGAATCAAGAATGAATTACAAGAATCAAAAGAATTCTGAGGGTAATAAGACCTTGAACTATGTCCTAGGTTATCAAGGGTTATACTTGAAACCTTTAACAGTCATAAGACTATGGACCTTTCTTCTCGTACTTAGGGGGATCAGCCCTTAGTACCATACTGTGCACAATATCTTAACGCTAACACATAAGTAAATCCCTTTGCAGGGTTGTTCATCTCAGTTTGACATTCCAGTCCGCACCAAAGGAAGTTTGGTTTGGATAATTCAATAAGGGTTCTGAAATTTAGAACGTTCATCAACTAATGACTAGTTGAATCAATAAAATTCACTAGTCTAATAAGGTTCAACAATAATGATATTTCATTCGAATAATAATCTCAAGAAGTATACAATTGAACAATTATTGTATAACTGAATCATGCTTTGAAAAGATAATAAATCTTTAATATAACAATTGAACTTGAATAATAGTAACGATAATTTACTCGAGGTAACTAATATCTTGAACAATAATGACAAGTATGGTTAGGAAACTTGCCTCGTGTGTAGGCTAAACGATTACTACTTTCGTTCACTACAAATCCTACACAATACCAGATGTATTCACGACATTCATTAGTTACATTTTCACTTAATTATTTAATATAAACTCCACTTTATTTAACAAATCATTACCCTTCTAATTTAATTACTTAATTAAATTAGAATATTTTCATTCTCTTACTATTATTACACTCGAATAAATTATTTCATAATAATTTCCATCGAATATTTATTTTATTCAATAAATATCTCAATTAAAATATTTACTTTATTTTATAAATATTTTAATAATAATTTTCATCGACTATTAGGGGAGTTGGTGCAAGTTTGATAGTACTTGTAGGACTAAATTAAAAATAAAGAAAAAGAGGAAGGTATTATACTGTAATATTTCGAGCCCCAAAATGTGAAATTATCAAAACTATATTTTCCTATAAATAGAAGCTCATTCCTTTATTATTTTTCACAAATTCACTAAAGCTATAGAGCAATTATTATAGAGAGAAATTATAGAGAGAAAGAAAAAGAGAAGTCTACTACCTCATTCTTCCAATATCTAGTTTTCTTCTAAGGTAAGGGGTATTATTTCTTTCGTATTCATGAAAAGAGCTTTTGTTATTTCATTCTTTATTATTATGTTGGAATAACCTGTCTATGTGAAGTACCGCATACACGGTGAAATTCTTATGTTATTCCATTCTTTATTATTATGTTGGAATAACCTGTCTATGCGAAGTACTGCATACATGGTGAAATTCTTCTGTTATTCCATTCTTTATAATTCTGTTAGAATATCATGTCTTTGCGGATTATGCATGACCGTGTTCCATTCTTTATTATTCTATTGGAATATTCTATTTATACGTATTACGCATGACCTGGTTCCATTATTTATTATTCTGTTGGAATAACCAGTCTGTGTGGTCTATCACATGCCTGGTGAATTCTTCTATTATTCCATTCTTTATTATTCTGTTGGAATAACCTGTATACGCGGACTACCGCATGCATGGTGAATTCTTCTGTTATTCATTCTTTATTATTCTGTTGGAATAACCTACCTATGTGAATTACCGCATGCATGGTGAATGATCCTTCGTATTCATTCCTTATTAAATTGTGGAAATGATATGTCTACGTGGATTACCGCAAGGCGGGTGAAAATCCATTTGCAGGTTCGTAAATTCTATTATACTCGTATGAGATATCATTTCTTTTGTACTCGTCATGGAATATCATTTTCTTTGGTATATTTCTTTTACGAGTTACTATTCATGAGTTACTATTCACCCTATTACTATTCACTCTAGTATTATTCACTCGGGTATTCGGGGCACTTTTCATGGCGTAGTACTATTCATGAGTTACTATTCACGAGTTACTATTTACCCGATTACTATTCACTCTAGTATCATTCACTCGGGTATTCGGGACACTTTCGTGTTGGGGTACTATTTCCGAAGTACTATTCACGGGGTACTATTTACCCAAAAAATATTATTTTTTTCTGTCCAAATTATTTTTGGTACATGAATATTATTATTGAATTTTTTTCTACAAAGCAGTATCATGTTGACAATTTGGACGTTATTGATTTCTCGATAAGTTAAATTATAAATCATTAAAATTTATCCTTGAACTTGTTTTATTGAATTAGTATGTCATTGTCATCATCCTAATGCTTTTATTGTGATGAAATTCATCTTTGGCTTACGTGCATAGACGGACTTGGTATGAATATGACCAGGGATTATTCAGTATAATCATGACCGTAATGTAACGAATGATGTGGTAAAAGTCCTCATTGGCCTGTAGTTCATTGATGGACAGTTGTTGGTATGATTATGACCATGGATTATTTAGTATAATCATGACCATTGATGATTACATGAATATCATTGGTCGTGGTGCAGGATGATTCGATTTTATTTATTAAGCTGAGTCTTAACGATAAAGTTGATGAAAAACTTTTTAAATCATAAAAATAGTAGATTTTATGCTCTACTTTACTCTTCTAATGGATTGCTTATTCTGCTGCAGTTGTTGATCTAAAACTTGTTGTCTAATATATTCTATTTGTTGTTATACTGTTGAAGGCTAAGGATAATTTATTCTGTATTATCTTAGTCATAATATTTCTTACTGGGCTAGTTGAGCTCACCCTTTCTTTCACTGTTCACTTCAGGAAATGAGAATATAATTGGGACGAGTCAGGGAATGGATTGACGGTCTAGATGGTTGAATTAGTAGTCCTCACTATTCTGTGAAATAGTATGAAAATAAATGTAATAAGATTGAATTTGAATGTGGATATTGTCTAGATGATAATATTCGTGTTAAAACTCTCAGATTATGTTTTGTTGTATTTACATGACAGTTGTATTATTAAGTTGTATTTGGATTATGTACCATGTATCTGGCGACTCAGAATGGGTGATGTATACCTATTTTGGGGGTGTCACAGTTCTTCTGTTATTCCATTCTTTATTATTATGTTGGAATAACCTGTCTATGCGAAGTACCGCATACATGGTGAAATTCTTCTGTTATTCCGTTCTTTATTATTCTGTTGGAATATCCTGTCCCCTTTTACTTCATAATTCCTTTCAGGTAATAAGAGTGTTGCTGGGTCGAGCGGGGATAACAGGGGAATAGAACGTTGGTCTATAGCTGTTGAGGTTCTTCCTAAATAGTATAGAAATAATTTTATTGAGAAGTTTATACAAGTGTGTCGTATTGTATATGTCATTTGATATTTAATTTTGGTGAACCGAATAGGGTGAGGTGAACCCAACTTTAGAAGGGTGTTTTGCCACTATCATACAAGATGTCTAGTGACATACAACCTTGTGTTATCATAAGACATGGTTGTGCATATCTACTTGTAGAGTATATCTACGAGCACTACCTATATGATCTTGGAGTTTGGTTGAAATATAATTTTCAATTGCAAACAGTGGAGATAGTTATATGTCAAGAGAAGACTCACCATGAGAAAGAACATGATAGTAATCTTCTCATTTTTCTTTGGGGTCTATTGGGTCAACCAAGGATAATTATGTGGACATATGATATCTATCATAACCTAGACGCATGACCTCCCATGTATGAAGGTTTACTTGAGCACTTCTCAAAGATTTTAATTTCTAAAATAGTTTTTGACTGAACTTTTATGTAAAGTACCATTGTAAGGTTTTGGTCGAGGCACCATGAGAGTTACATACATTTGTATTAAAACTCACAGTTTAACTATTGTCGTATCCTGCACGACAGTTCAACAGTTGTATAAATGAAGTTTGTTTTTGATTTTTATAGTATTATATCTGGCGACTCAGAATGGGTCATGTGGACCTATTTTGGGGTCGTGGAAAATGGTATCATAGCTTAGGGATATGGTCATTGGTGGATATATGAGTCTAGAACTAGGAGGGGAGAGACGAGTAGTATACTTCGCTAGTGTGTGACTTACCTAAGCTGAAATTTTTATTTGATAAGTTGACAAATTGTGATATGTCAATTAACCTTTGTTTTGAAGATATATTCTAGAATGATATCTGAAATACAGGAGATGAGCAATGAGAAAATCATGATACATAGGAAATAACCGGGAAGGTACAATCCGAAAAGAAAGCAAGGTATTCTCATCTCTTCGAATACCAGGTACATACGTAATTTTCGAGGGCGAAATTTCATAAGGAGGGGAGATTGTGAGATCCTAAAATTATGAAATGAAAGTATTTAATTTTCTTATAATTATTATTTTATTTAGTAAATGGTTAAATTGAGAAAGGTTTAAAGTTAAGGGTGATATTTGAAAATTTTACAAAGTAAGGAAGTTGTTATTCGTTGTGTTGGGGAATATTCGATTGGTCGGGGAATATTCATTTTCACAGGGAATATTCGTAAGACGACATAATCATTGGTGGACCCCACAACAGAAGTATTGTTGTATTTAAAAAATGACAGAATTATCTTTTTATAAAAATAACGGCGAAAGTGTTACCGTTAAAACTGTTGAACTACTCGGTAGTAAAAGTACAGTAATACGCATGGTTGCACAGTAGTATATGGTATTGATTATTGATGATTACGTGAGAAGTGACTCAGTTATACTCAATTATTGCTACAGTAATTGCTGCATCATATCTCTAATATTATAGATTCAATTATTGTCACAGTATCATCTGCATAATATGTTATATTATTAAATCAATAATTGAGACGGCAAAGTTACTCATATTATTATTTACAATATTGACAATGTCTAGAAGTTCTATTAAGGAGAGGTTTGGTCACCTAATTGCGCGCCAATAAGCAGAAATCCTTATCAGAAAGTCCACTATTTCCTGGGAATGACCTGGTTATTAAATATTATGCGTTATAATATTAATGATGAATAAGTTCTTGTTGATTAAAGATGAAATTGATAGTTCCATTGTGTTGGAATTATTAGTGTTAGTGAAAATCGATATTTATTTCGATAATAATTGATGTCTGGAGATTATATTGACCAATCAGATAATTAATCGGATAAATGATCAATTAATTGCTATTAATTCACATGCTTATAACTATGTGTTCACATGTGTGTACTATTGATTCACATTATTTACTATTAGGGGAGTTAGTGCAAGATTGATAATACTTGCATGACTAAATAATAAATGGAGGTATAGATGAATGTACTATACTGTAATTAATTTTTTCACATGTTTAGAACTATTTAGTCAAATGATTTACTATTGATTCAAATGATTTACTATTAGGGGAGGTGGTCCAAGTTTGATAATACTTGCATGACCAAATTAAAAATGAAAGAAAAGATGAAGGTATTATATTGTAATATTTCGAGCCCCAAAATATGCAATTATGAAAACTATATTTTCCTAAAAATAGAAGCTCATTCCTTCATTATTTTTCACCAATTCATTAAAGCTATAGAGCAATTATTATAGAGAGAAAGAAGAAGAGAAGTCTGCTACTTCTATATTCCAATATCCAGTTTTCTTTTAAGGTAAGGGATATCATTATTGTGGTAAGGGGTATTATTTCTTTCGTATTCATGAAGAGAGCTTCTGTTATTCCATTCTTTATTATTGTGTTGGAATAACCTGTCTATGCGAAGTACTGCATACATGGTGAAATTCTTATGTTATTCCATTCTTTATTATTCTGTTGGAACAACCTGTCTGTGCGGTCTATCGCATGGTGAATTTTGTTGTTATTCCATTCTTTATTATTCTGTTGAAATATCATGTCTGTACGGATTACGCATGACCTGGTTCCATTCTTTATTATTCTGTTCAAATATCTTGTCTGTGCGGATTACACATGACCTGGTTCCATTCTTTATTATTCTATTGGAATATACTGTCTATGCGGATTACGCATGACCTGGTTCCATTCTTTATTATTCTGTTGGAATATCATGTCTGTGCGGATTACGCATGACCTGGTTCCATTATTTATTATTCTGTTGGAATAACCTGTCTATGTAGATTACCGCATGCATGGTGAATGATCCTTCGTATTCATTCTTTATTAAATTGTGGAAATGATCTATCTACGTAGATTACCGCATGGCGGGTGAAAATCCATTTGCAGTTTCGTATATTCTATTATACTCGTAAGAGATATCATTTCTTTTGTACTCGTCATGGAATATCATTTTCTTTGGTATTTTTTACGAGTTACTATTCATGGGTTACTATTCACCCGATTACTATTCACTCTAGTATTATTTAATCGGGTATTCAGGGCACTTTTTGTGTCGAAGTACTATTCACGAGTTACTATTCACCCAAATTAATATTCACCCGAATATTATTCACTCGGGTATTTGGGGTACTTTTCATGTCGAGATACTATTCACAAGGTACTATTCCCGAAGTACTATTTATAGGATACTATTCACGGGGTACTATTTACCCGAAAAATATATTTCTTTTATGTCCAAATTATTTTTGGTACATGAATATTATTCTTGAATTTTACTCCACAAAGCAGTATCATGTTGACAATTTGGATATTTTTAAACTCTAGATAAATTTAAAGTCTTTAATATTTATCCTTGATTTCATTTGATTAATGCTTATATCATTGTCATCATCCTCATACTTATATTATGATGAAAGTCATCTTTGGCTTACGTGCAAAGATGGACTATTGATTTTTGGTTTACAATTGTATATCTTTGACTTACGTGCAATGATGGATTGTTAATTATTGGTTTTACAGTTGTATATCTTTGGCTTACGTGCAAAGATGAACTATTGATTGATGAGTATCTTTGGCTTATGTTAATAGATGAACTATTTATTGGTATGATTATTACTAGGGATCATTCGGTATAATCATGACCCGTAATGTTATAGATGATGTGGTAAAAGTCTTAATTAGCCTGTAGTGCATTGATGGACAGTTATTGGTATGATTATAACCAGGGATTATTCGGTATAATCATGACCATTGACGATTACATGAATATCCTTGGCCATAGTGTAGGGATGATTCGATGATGTGGATTATTTATTAAGCTGAGTCTCAGCGATAAAATATTGATTATACACTTTTAATTCGTAAAAGATAGTAGATATCATGCTCTACTTGACTCTTCTAAAATATAGTTTTATGTCTTTGGCCGGCAGTGCAAAGATGAATATCTTTGGCCGTAGTGCAAAGATGAATTTATTAGTATGATTATGAGCAGGAATTGTGATTTGGTATAACCATGGTTTTTGATGTTTCAGGTGAAGAGATGTGATGAAAATTATATTCATCCTGGGTGCGAAGAGGAATTTAGAATCACAATTATGATTATGAGTTATTCATATGATTGTGGACATGAATTGTTGATTGATGTTGCAGGGATAAAACATTTTTGGTGGAGTTTTAACATAGAGAAGATAATAGACTTGATGGTCTATTTGACTCTTCTAATGGATTACTCGTTCTGCTGCAACTATGGTTGAAAAGTTTTATCATCTACCATATGTTGTAAATCACTAATTTATTATTGATGAAGGCTATTGATAATTTAATTATCTTTAGTTATGATATTTTTACTGAGCTAGTTGTGCTCACCCTTATGCTTCACAATTCCTTTCAGGTAATAAGAGTGTTGTCGGGTCGAGCGGGGATAACATGGGAATAGAACGGTGGTCTATAGCTGTTGAGGTTGTCCCTAAATAGTATGGAAATAATTTTATTGAGAACTTTAGATAAGTGTGTCGTATTGTATACGTCATTTGATATTTAATTTTGGTGAACCGAATAGGGTGAGGTGAACCCAACTTTGGAACGGTGTTTTGACACTATCATACAAGATGTCTAGTGACATACAACCTCGTGTTATCATAAGACAGGGTTGTGCACATCCACTTGCAGAGTATATCTACGAGCACTACCTATATGATCTTAGAGTTTGGTTGAAATATAATTTTCAATTGCAAACAGTGGAGATAGATATATGTCAAGAGAAGACTCACCATTGGAAAGAACATGATAGTAATCTTCTCATTTTTCTTTGGGGTCTATTGGGTCAACCAAGGATAATTATGTGGACATATGATATCTATCATAACCTAGACGCATGGCCTTCCATGTACGAAGGTTTCCTTGAGCACTTTCCAAAGATTTTAATTTCTAAAACAGTTTTTGACTGTACTTTTATATAAAGTACCATTGTAAGGTTTTGGTCGAGGCACCATGAGAGTTACATACATTTGTATTAAAACTCACAGTTTAACTGTGGTCGTATTTTGCACGATAGTTCAACTGTGGTCGTATTCTACACGACAGTTCAACAGTTGTATAAATGAAGTTTGTATTTGATTTTTATAGTATGATATTTGGCGACTCAGAATGGGTCATGTGGACCTATTTTGGCGGTGTCATATTGATACTCTCCTGAATGGGGGAAACCCCCCCCCCCCAGATATTACTAGCCTAAATGAAACTTCTTACCAGACAAGCTACCATCAAAGCACAACTTCTTCCCCCAGGAGAATCCTGCAATATCCGTGTCAATTTGCTTTCTCTATAAGGCACTTTAGTTCTGTTGTTATTCAGTGCATAAATAACATTTGACAAGGCAAATAGAGACTGATTTATCTTGGCATTCTCTTGGAGGCGAATGCCTTCATTGCAAATCCTTCTATTATCTTCGTTACCTAATTATATCAAATATAAAGTTCAGACTACACAAAATGCCGGTGTGCAACCTTTGTTTTGGGTTCCATCACCGTGATTAGCATATAATCAGTAAGGGAACTGACCGACTACTACTCTTTCCACCTAGAATCAGTGTATCAGGATATAGATACTTAACAAAAATTTGGAATATACTTACGATGATAAAGAATCCAGCTCATAAGCAGTAATGTACCATAGCGGTGGCGTGGAACGACCTTTTTTCTCCTGGAAAGATGGATATAGCCATTGTAAGCTATCATAACAAAGTCATTAGCACTTCCTTCCAAACTTATAACTAACATATAATTTAACAGCATCTTTCAGTTACTGTTCACCTTAATTTAAGGTTAGAAGGCAAAATAGAACAACGAAATGGCTATCTATAATTTAATTCCCATTGTCCAAAATCCTGACTGTTGCATTTGTGACCCTATCTGTCTTGTGGCGCTACTTACATCATTGCACTGACTTGATGAATATGCATACAGCCAAAATATGTCATCTCACCCAAGAGAGTGAAAGAATTGGCCGTTGATACCTTTGCATTGAAGAAAGGGAAATTAATCCTTAAACAAACAACCCAAGTGAAATCTGAGCTTAAGGAATAAGGAAGAAGGACAATAACTTGTCCGAGTTTTATCAGCTTAAGTTTGTTTGTATAGGTGTAAGACACTTCATTAGTTCACTGAGCCTAGTTATAAATAAGTATTAAATTCCAAGTTATGATCGAGGTTGCTTTGCTGTTTTATAAGTACTCTCTTGTGACTTCAAAATAGGGCCATCATGAGTCAATATATTTAACTAAGATAGCCTTACATATCAAACACCCACATAGAGGAAGAAGGGGAGGCATGGAGTCACCTTAGGTAATGCTGTTGGCTCCTCAAGTTTCATTGAGCTAAAAGAAAGATCCTGTTTGGAAGCATCAGGTAGCAGACTGAAAATAAAGAGTAATAGAAAGTGGAGTATTAGGTCTGGAAATTGATATCCATCATCAACCAAGAAATGCAACTGGAAGATTCAATTAAAAACATACCATTTGGTGTTGTCCTGATTTATAGTTGAAACTCTTTCTGGTAAATGTAATGGCACATAAGCAGACATATTCTGTAATTTCTTTTATTGTCGTAGTGATGCATCAATCAGTTTCTGCATTTAGAACAAGGAGCCTGATTCAATTGAAATCATTGCCTATATCCATTGAGCCATTAGCTTTAACAATGAATAATTTTTTAACTAGAACTCAATATCCACGACTAAATTACTTATTTAATGTTCAAACAGATTTTCCCCCCCAATAAACCAACAGAAAAATTCAGATACTTCTACTTTTGAAATTTACATAATTATAAATGTTTCAGCTAACCTTATTATCAAAATTAACACCTCATCTGAATTTTGTGACGTTTGTAAGTTAAGATTTGTGAGTAGTCCTTTATCAAACGTTATCATATTATAGGCATATATAATTACAATACATTACCTCAATTTCTTTTGACTCATGACTCATGAAAAACAATACTCATTCCAAAAATGCATACATGTTTTATAATTTTCTTACTCCAAGTTTGAAGTTTCAAGCACAAATTTCACTCCAATCAGAATATGTAAAAAATAAGCTCTAAATAAGTTCAAAATTTATTGAAGCTCTTCAGATTTGTAATTTTCTGCCAAAGTTTTGCATCTAATTATAATCTTACCTTAAAAAGTGTTAGGTTTGTAATATTCATAAACGCAATCAAATTGCACAAAATTATGCGAAAGCGTGGAAAATCAGAGTTTAAAAATTTTACAAACCATATACCCGGATCGCCCTTTATGCACAATTATTAATTAAACGAAAAAGAAAGAACAAGAACCATACCCTTGAAGATCCGAGCTTCCTCAGGTACAAGTTCACCTCCAATCCTTTTCGCGTTCAACTTGAATCCACCGGGTTTGGTTCCTGCCTTTGATCAACGTTAGCCACCCAAGTGTTTGGCCTCTAGAGGTGATCCACCAAGGAAGGAGAAGAATTCAAGAAGATGGGTATTTGGCTAAACCCTAGTTTTCTATCTCTATAGAAAAGGAGCATACTCTCCAACAATTGGAATAACGTATGTTGTAAAAAAGTCAACAACCATCACACACCCATAATAAGACTCCTCTTATTTATAGATGTAGGCAACCCTCCATAACAATTAAGGAATTGGGTTTTATTTATTTAATTAATTAAATTCGTTTAATTAATTAAGCTCCCTAATCTTATTAGAGATAATTAATTAAACTCTTTTAATTAATTTGCCTCGTAATCCTATTAGGATATTTGAGAGTACTTTTATTAATTAATTCCCAAACTCCTTTAGGAATTAAATAATAATAATAATAGTAATAATAATAATAAGACTCCTCTTATTAATTTATATTTAATATTTCTAAAATATTAAATAATAAATATTAAGCTATTTAATTTATTCTATCACCATAGATTAAATTATATATACTTAACTTATTATTACGATTATGCTATTAACTTCTTAAATAATTATTCTTCCTTTTATGGTGTGACCCTTTAGGTTCTCCATATTAAATCGGTTGTGAATAAATCAATTAGAACAATTCTAATCTTATTTAAATAAATAAATTAAACTAATAATTTATTTAAATAAATAATATTTATTCTACAATAGGGATAAGCCTCCCTAGCGATCAACGACTTTCCAGATAATATAGATTTTAACATTAATCATAAAAGAACCTTTGAGTAAATAGTTACCGTACAATTCAATCCTTCCACCATACAATGTCCCAATTAAATATAAGACATGAAATTTCTATCAAGTCTTATTTTATTTAATTATATGTATTTCGACTCTTAAATGCACAACTCCAAATAATGCAAATTAGAAACTCCTTTCTAATTTCATTCTGTCTTGGCCAAGGACTACTGAGTTGTCATTTATAGAATCACATAGGACATTTCTCTTCTTTTACTAGAAGTGGTAGATTCTTTATTGATCATACATTATCTCCATGTACAACTTATTATACCCAAGCATACCCTTTGATATACCCTAAGGGTCTTAAGGAATAAGTCAAAGTATAACTCATCATAAACAAGATACTATGATGATCTCAAGTCCAAGGATCACTTGTACTACTATCACTACAAGAATTCCTATTGAAATGCAAGTAAAACTCCATTAGGTATTCCTCAGCGAGTCACGTTCAGTGAACTTATTCTCTAATAAGCACCAACATACCTGCTTTAGTGTATCCACACAAATGATCATGAGATCAATCATCCTCATCCAATGAGCAAGCAACGTATGTACCAATCTATCCGGATTCACTAATCCTCAATTTAGTAATCCAACGATTGGGAACTATTTTAGTTTTAAGCTTTCTAAGAATTTAGATCTCATTAGAATGATCATCATCATTATTCTAAAAGCATTGCTTAAAACTATGGGTTTATCACATATTATAAAACGGCATCATGTAGATAATTAAAAGCCTTTAATAAATTAATACTTTTTATTAATAAATAAATAAGATTGTTTACAAAGTATATGCTTTATCATCAAACATGATTGGCTTGTGTGCATACTACTTTCAATCTCCCACTTGCACGCCAATCGCCATGGTATCTCATACCCTTCTTCTCTAAGTGACGATTATCCTGCTGTTGGATAAGCTTTAGTTAATGGATATGTAATATTGTTCTTGAGAGTTCACTATCTCTATAGTGATTTCCCATCTTTCAATGATTCTTATAATCAAATGAAAGTGCCACAACACATGTTTAGATCTAAGATGAGACTTAGGAACTATTCTTAGTTCTGTAATGAACTTTTCATCCAAACAATCAACTTGTAGCTTCATTTATAGCTATATACTTTGTCTTTATCACTAAACCAACAACTCTTTGTTGTTTGGAACCTTTCCAATTCACTGCACCACCGTTCAAGGTAACCCTTTACCTTAAAGTAGATTTTCTGTCGTCTTGGTCTATCTAAAAAACTTGAGTCTGTTAAGCCCTCTAGTTTTAATTCAGATCCGCCATGAATTATATCACATCCTTAGTGCTGGTTAAGTACTTTAAGATGTTTTTCATTGTCTCACAGTGAACTTCTCCAGAATATGACTGATCAACATCAGGTCTCGTATATTTCATTGCATGCATGATTGTCACTCATGCGATCTCTCTTTTCAAGAGTCTGTGGGGACTATTAAGAGAGATACACTCCATGGCTCATCAACATGAGATATCTCTTGGAGTTTACCATACTAAACGACTTTAGCATCAAATGAATATACGTTCCTTGGGTTAAGCCGAGCATCCTTTTAAATCTATCTATATAGATTTGCATCCCCAATTAAGATATTCTTCCCAAATCATTCATGGAAGAATGTTTAGACAACTTTATCTTTACTGATTGTAGCATTGGTATGTTATTCCTCATCCGTAGTATATCAATATATAATACTAGAAATTTCATGATGCTCCCACTGACCCTTTTGTACTCACTTGGTTCATTCTTATTTTTGATAAATCAAACTCTTTTGATTGTCTCATCAAAATGAATGTTCCATTATTTGAAACTTGCTTCAATCCATTTCTCTGAGTGTCTACAACTCTTACCCCATCGTATATAACTGGATCATCATCTTCTATGATACGTACCTCATCATCATCATCCATAATGAATCCATACCTCCTAGGTATCTTCGGTACTATTCCAGATTTACGATTCGGTTGTGGTACAATATGTCTATCTATAGGTTCCTCTTATTTGACTTGTAGTGTTTTGTGGTTCTTGAACTTTTCAAGATGTATTATCCTCCCACTAGCCCCTTCAATGATAAACACCTTTATCTTAGAAGGCAGCATGTTTCGCAACAAACACCTTTTGCTAAGTACGATTATAGAACATATGCCCTAAACTTACTTTAGGATGTCCCACAAATCTGTACTTGTCAAATTTTGTCCCAAGCTTATCCTTTGAAACCGTTTCACATAAGTTGGACAACCCCTTATCTTAACATACTTAAGATTAGGAATCCTCCATGTCCATAACTTTTATGGAGTCTTGGGGCCGAATTTTGAGGTTACCTTTTTGTAGATATGCAGCCATTTCTAGGACATTACCCTAGAAGGATACTGAAATGTCGGTAAAATCATTATGGACCGCACCATGTCCAATAAGGTACGATTTTTCCATTCAGATACATCAATCAATTATTGCGTATCAGGATGTGTCCATTATGAGAAAACCATTTGAGATGATCTAGAAACTTATTGCACAAGTATTTATTCCTTGATCTAATCAAAGAATCTTAATACTTTATCAATTTATTTCACTTCTGAATTCTTTGAACCTTTCAAATAATTCACACTTGTATTTCAACAAATACAAACATTCAACTCTTTGAATGATCATCTCCTTTTCTTATACTAATTTGTTCAATTTGTAAAATAATTTTTCACGTAAGTCAAGTATACAAAATCTATTAAGTAATATTCCAGTTCTATACAAAACATTATTATTATAAATAGAACAACAATTGTTCTTAAATATAATACCAAAATTTCATTGTCCAACAATAAAATGGAAATAATGTTTCCAACAAGAACTAGAATACAATAACAGCTTATTGACTTAATAGATTTGCCCGTAGGCATTGCTAAACTATAAGTTCCTACGGCTAATGCAGCAACCTTTGCTTCATTTACCAGACATAGGATTACTTATCCTTTGTTTAGCTTTCTACTACTGCTTGGTCCCTTCATAAATCTATATTTATGATAACCAAAGCCGGTATCCAATACCCAAGTAGAACCTTGACTTAAAGAAAAATTTATTTTAAATCATGAACAAATTTGTATTTGTAATCGAAACTTCACTAAGCTTCTTTGGTTAGCCTATGCAAGATGCTTCTTGCAGTTTCTTTCCAGTGTACGGGCTTATTGCAGTGGAAGCAAACACCTTTGCTATCTGTATCAATTTTGTTCTTATTATCCTTTGTTTTTGCCTTTATATTTACCTTCTTAGAATCGTTCTTCTTTTCAGAAGATCCTTTGGCCACTACCAGTAAGATATGGTATTTCTTGGTTGGAAAGTGACTCTCAACATTTTTCAACATGTTAAGCAAATCAGCGAGGCTGATATCTAGCTTGTTTATATATAAAATTCACAACTATTGCGAAATGAATCCGGGAGTGAGTGCAAGATAAAATCTTGGCTCAACTCTCCATCCATGACAAAACTCGTTGTCCTAATTGATCAATCAAATTGATAATGTTAAGGACTTTTATCTGTACTATAGTGCCATTAGCCATTCTAGATCGGAAGAGCTCCTTAGATATTTGATATCTATCAGTCCTACTTTCCTTACCATCAACAACTTGATGTGCAAGAATATAGTAAGAGAGCATCCATAGTTTCATGCTGACGCTGAAGCTCGTTACTCATGGATGCGAGCATGATGCATTGAGCCAACTGTGCATCATCTTGCCACTTTCTAAAAGTAGCAATCTCTTCCTCAGAGGCATTGTCTGCAACCATTGCAGGGATAGACGTATTAAGGACGTAAGATAACTTTTCAGCCATGAGAACTATTCTCAAATTCCTTAACCAATCCGTTTAATTCGGTCCGGTTAATTTAGCATCTAATATGCTACGCAGTGATAATAATTTTAGACATTGTAAAATTCTGTAAATGAATTTGTAATTAACAACATTTTAACATACATTCTTTTATTAATTACCAAAATAAATTAGGTCTTGTTTTAAATTGGTATCTCCCACTATTTTCTTCAAACTATATTACCCTCAATATATATAGTTCGACAATATCTAATTAAAGATATGCTTGTGAGAATAAGGATCCCATTTCAAATGTATATAGCCTTGTGTGTGCACAACAAACTATATATAAATAAATAGGTAGACAACTCTTGGCAATTACATAAACTATGTAACTCCTTGTATTTTGCCTCTTAAATCATAATGGTCAAATGTGTGCACATCCGAACTAAAATGATTTAAGTTAAGTCAGACCCAACATTTTCATATAAGTGAAGAGAAAACTACAGCCCTTGTGTGTGCACAACAAAGCAGTAATGTTCAATTCCTTATAAACATCATATGTAATAAAAACAACATCTTAAATATTTAATACTCACCTTGTGTGTGCACAACAAACTCATATTAAATATTCAATACTCTATTGTTTCTATCATGCTAGAAGGCGACGTTCAATATTCCAAATATCTTTGAACGTTACAACTTAATATAAAATATTTGAGGGGTTTGCTATTAATTTGTCTCATCTTATTTAGCGCGCATGCACATATATATATATAAAATACGCGTCATATTAATAAACATGCGAAGAATGTTTGCATAATATATAATATATATATATAGTATAAGAATGCACATATAGAATACTATATTCTACCTAGATTGATTATGGACTTTTATTCTAGTTTGGTTCACTAGAGCCACCAAGTGAACCAAAAGGTCAAACCCTAGGGGTGAAAGAATTAATATTTAAATATAACTATTACATTTAAAACCGGGCTCCATTACAAACGGGTCTTCAAGCGCTCCTTGTTCCTTGATCTCCAATTCTTTAAAATTAATTATAACTATTCCTATTACAAAACTATTTAAAATAAATAGAAACCTTGATCAGCAGTCAAGGGGAAATACATAGGAGGGAGATAGAATTTACATTAAGAAAAATTTAGAGAAGACGAGGTACGCAGACCCCATTTTAATAAAACCCATACATTCATGCATCCAACTAAAATAAAATCCAATCACATTGGTCAATAGTCCATAATCAATCCCATTTATTATCATACACATCACCATATGTATCAATAAATAACATTCATCTCATGAATAATAAATATTTAATATATATATTGATATCATTTAATGGACAAATTTAGTTAGTATAAAATCTAATTTTGAATCAAAATAAACTCTTTTATTTTAATCCAAATTTAAATCAAAATAAAACTATTTTATTTTAATTTCTCCAATTTTGAATAAAATAAATTATTTTATTTTAACCAAAATAAACTCCTTTATTTTAATTAATTATAGAATCCAATTTCATATATATATAAAAAAAATTATTAAAGGAAACACGGATTATCTTTCCTATTCACAAATAAACTCCTTTATTTTGAATAATATGAAATCTTATTTCATATCTAAATAAACTCCTTTATTTAAGGAAAGATAGATTCTTTTTTCTATTCACAAATAAACTCTTTTATTTTGAATAATATGAAATCTTATTTCATATCTAAATAAACTCCTTTATTTAAGGAAATATAGAATCCAATTTCAACTCCAATTAGTTATCATGGAATCCAATTCCAATTCTAATTAGTTAGCATGAAATTTAATTTTAAAATTAAAATAAACTCTTTTATTTTAATAATAAAATAATTAAGATTAATATATATATATATATATATATATATATATATATATATAACTATTATATATATATATAATATAAACCGGATATATATATATAGTTAACAGATTACAACTATATATATATACTAGCTGGGTCCCGTGCCTCCGGCACTGTATGGGCAGTGAGTTTTATCTCAAACTTAGAACGACCCAAATGATTTATTAAGTGAGCGGGAAATTCAAAATCATTATTAGATATATTAGATAGATAGATGTATTTTATTAGATAGATGTATGGACGGTGGGATTTATCTCAAACTTTGAACGGCCTAGATGATTTATTGAGTGAGCGGGAAATTCAAAATCATTTGTATTTTATTAGATAGATATAACGTTAATATATTATATATATAACTATTATATTTATAATTAATATTAACTATATACCATAATCAAGATCCTGCTCCCTTCACTTTTTCAAAAAAAAAAAAACGTGGCTCACAGAATAAAGCATACATTCTCCTGCCAAAACCTCCTGCTAAATCCTACCGAGCACGTGAATCAGGATCTCCCCAAAAAATATCGCACTCAGCGAAATAAAACAAATAGCAGGCCGGGATTACCGTTTTTTTAATTAAATTTTATACAATAAATTATGCCCATTTAAAATGTTCTAAACACATATCAATATACATATCAAATTAAAACAATTAATAATTCGCATAAAGGTTTGGCTCTGATACCACTGTTAGGTTTGTAATATTCATGAACGCAATCAAATTACACAAAATTATGCGGAAGTGTGGAAAATCAGAGTTTAAAAATTATACAAACTATATACCCGGATCACCCTTTATGTACAATTATTAATTAAACGAAAAAGAAAGAACAAGAACCATACCCTTGAAGATCCGAGCTTCCTCAGGTACAAGTTCACCTCCAATCCTTTTCGCGTTCAACTTGAATCCACCGGGTTTGGTTCCTTCCTTTGATCAACGTTAGCCACCCAAGTGTTTGGCCTCTAGAGGTGATCCACCAAGGAAGGAGAAGAATTCAAGAAGATGGGTATTTGGCTAAACCCTAGTTTTCTATCTCTATAGAAAATGAGCATACTCTCCAACAATTGGAATAACGTATATTGTGAAAAAGTCAACAACCATCACACACCCATAATAAGACTCCTCTTATTTATAGATGTAGGTAACCCTCCTTAATAATTAAGGAATTAGGTTTTATTTAATTAATTAAATTCTTTTAATTAATTAAGCTCCTTAATCTTATTAGAGATAATTAATTAAACTCTTTTAATTAATTTGCCTCCTAATCCTATTAGGATATTTGAGAGTACTTTTATTAATTAATTCCCAAACTCCTTTAGGAATTAAATAATAATAATAGTAATAATAATAATAAGACTCCTCTTATTAATTTATATTTAATATTTCTAAAATATTAAATAATAAATATTAAGCTATTTAATTTATTCTATCATCATAGATTAAATTATATATACTTAACTTATTATTACGATTATGCCATTAACTTCTTAAATAATTATTCTTCCTTTTATGGTGTGACCCTTTAGGTTCTCCATATTAAACTGGTTGTGAATAAATCAATTAGAACAATTCTAATCTTATTTAAATAAATAAATTAAACTAATAATTTATTTAAATAAATAATATTTATTCTACAATAGGGATAAGCCTCCCTAGCAATCAACGACTTTCCAGATAATATAGATTTCAACATTAATCATAAAAGAACCTTTGAGTAAATAGTTACCGTACAATTCAATCCTTCCACCATACAATGTCCCAATTAAATATAAGACATGGAATTTCTATCAAATCTTATTTTATTTAATTATATGTATTTCGACTCTTAAATGCACAACTCCAAATAATGCAAATTAGAAACTCATTTCTAATTTCATTCTGCCTTGGCCAAGGACTACTGAGTTGTCATTTATCGAATCACATAGGACATTTCTCTTCTTTTACTAGAAGTGGTAGATTCTTTATTGATCATACATTATCTCCATGTACAACTTATTATACCCAAGCATACCCTTTGATATACCCTAAGGGTCTTAAGGAATAAGTCAAAGTATAACTCATCATAAACAAGATACTATGATGATCTCAAGTCCAAGGATCACTTGTACTACTATCACTACAAGAATTCCTATTGAAATGCAAGTAAAACTCCATTAGGTATTCCTCAGCGAGTCACGTTCAATGAACTTATTCTCTAATAAGCACCAACATACCTGCTTTAGTGTATCCACACAAATGATCATGAGATCAATCATCCTCATCCAATGAGCAAGCAACGTATGTACCAATCTATTCGGATTCACTAATCCTCAATTTAGTAATCCAACGATTGGGAACTATTTTAGTTTTAAGCTTTCTAAGAATTTAGATCTCATTAGAATGATCATCATCATTATTCTAAAAGCATTGCTTAAAACTATGGGTTTATCACATATTATAAAACGGCATCATGTAGATAATTAAAAGCCTTTAATAAATTAATACTTTTTATTAATAAATAAATAAGATTGTTTACAAAGTATATGCTTTATCATCAAACATGATTGGCTTGTGTGCATACTACTTTCAATCTCCCACTTGCACGCCAATCGCCATGGTATCTCATACCCTTCTTCTCTAAGTGACGATTATCCTGCCGTTGGATAAGCTTTAGTTAATGGATATGTAATATTGTTCTTGAGAGTTCACTATCTCTATAGTGATTTCCCATCTTTCAATGATTCTTATAATCAAATGAAAGTGCCACAACACATGTTTAGATCTAAGATGAGACTTAGGAACTATTCTTAGTTCTGTAATGAACTTTTCATCCAAACAATCAACTTGTAGCTTCATTTATAGCTATATACTTTGTCTTTATCACTAAACCAACAACTCTTTGTTGTTTGGAACCTTTCCAATTCACTGCACCACCGTTCAAGGTAACCCTTTACCTTAAAGTAGATTTTCTGTCGTCTTGGTCTATCTAAAAAACTTGAGTCTGTTAAGCCCTCTAGTTTTAATTCAGATCCGCCATGAATTATATCACATCCTTAGTGCTGGTTAAGTACTTTAAGATGTTTTTCATTGTCTCAAAGTGAACTTCTCCAGAATATGACTGATCAACATCAGGTCTCGTATATTTCATTGCATGCATGATTGTCACTCATGCGATCTCTCTTTTCAAGAGTCTGTGGGGACTATTAAGAGAGATACACTCCATGGCTCATCAACATGAGATATCTCTTGGAGTTTGCCATACTAAACGACTTTAGCATCAAATGAATATACGTTCCTTGGGTTAAGCCGAGCATCCTTTTAAATCTATCTATATAGATTTGCATCCCCAATTAAGATATTCTTCCCAAATCATTCATGGAAGAATGTTTAGACAACTTTATCTTACTGATTGTAGCATTGGTATGTTATTCCTCATCCGTAGTATATCAATATATAATACTAGAAATTTCATGATGCTCCCACTGACCCTTTTGTACTCACTTGGTTCATTCTTATTTTTGATAAATCAAACTCTTTTGATTGTCTCATCAAAATGAATGTTCCATTATTTGAGAAACTTGCTTCAATCCATTTCTCTGAGTGTCTACAACTCTTACCCCATCGTATATAACTGGATCATCATCTTTTATGATACGTACCTCATCATCATCATCCATAATGAATCCATACCTCCTAGGTATCTTCGGTACTATTCCAGATTTACGATTCGGTTGTGGTACAATATGTCTATCTATAGGTTCCTCTTATTTGACTTGTAGTGTTTTGTGGTTCTTGAACTTTTCAAGATGTATTATCCTCCCACTAGCCCCTTCAATGATAAACACCTTTATCTTAGAAGGCAGCATGTTTCGCAACAAACACCTTTTGCTAAGTACGATTATAGAATATATGCCCTAAACTTACTTTAGGATGTCCCACAAATCTGTACTTGTCAAATTTTGTCCCAAGCTTATCCTTTGAAACCGTTTCACATAAGTTGGACAACCCCTTATCTTAACATACTTAAGATTAGGAATCCTCCATGTCCATAACTTTTATGGAGTCTTGGGGCCGAATTTTGAGGTTACCTTTTTGTAGATATGCAGCCATTTCTAGGACATTACCCTAGAAGGATACTGAAATGTCGGTAAAATCATTATGGACCGCACCATGTCCAATAAGGTACGATTTTTCCATTCAGATACATCAATCAATTATTGCGTATCAGGATGTGTCCATTATGAGAAAACCATTTGAGATGATCTAGAAACTTATTGCACAAGTATTTATTCTTTGATCTAATCAAAGAATCTTAATACTTTATCAATTTATTTCACTTCTGAATTCTTTGAACCTTTCAAATAATTCACACTTGTATTTCAACAAATACAAACATTCAACTCTTTGAATGATCATCTCCTTTTCTTATACTAATTTGTTCAATTTGTAAAATAATTTTTCACGTAAGTCAAGTATACAAAATCTATTAAGTAATATTCCAGTTCTATACAAAACATTATTATTATAAATAGAACAACAATTGTTCTTAAATATAATACCAAAATTTCATTGTCCAACAATAAAATGGAAATAATGTTTCCAACAAGAACTGGAATACAATAACAGCTTATTGACATAATAGATTTGCCCGTAGGCATTGCTAAACTATAAGTTCCTACGGCTAATGCAGCAACCTTTGCTTCATTTACCAGACATAGGATTACTTATCCTTTGTTTAGCTTTCTACTTCTGCCTGGTCCCTTCATAAATCTATATTTATGATAACCAAAGCCGGTATCCAATACCCAAGTAGAACCTTGACTTAAAGAAAAATTTATTTTAAATCATGAACAAATTTGTATTTGTAACCGAAACTTCACTAAGCTTATTTGGTTAGCCTATGCAAGATGCTTCTTGCAGTTTTTATCCAGTGTACATGCTTATTGCAGTGGAAGCAAACACCTTTGCTATCTGTATCAGTTTTGTTCTTATTATCCTTTATTTTTGCCTTTATATTTACCTTCTTAGAATTGTTCTTCTTTTCAGAAGATCCTTTGGCCACTACCAGTAAGACATGGTATTTCTTGGTTGGAAAGTGACTCTCAACATTTTTCAACATGTTAAGCAAATCAGCGAGGCTGATATCTAGCTTGTTCATATGAAAAATTCACAACAATTGTGAAATGAATCCGGGAGTGAGTGCAAGATCAAATCTTGGCTCAACTCTCCATCCATGACAAAACTCGTTGTCCTAATTGATCAATCAAATTGATAATGTTAAGGACTTTTATCTGTACTATAGTGCCATTGGCCATTCTAGATCGGAAGAGCTCCTTAGATATTTGATATCTATCAGTCCTACTTTCCTTACCATCAACAACTTGATGTGCAGGAATATAGTAAGAGAGCATCCATAGTTTCATGCTGACGCTGAAGCTCGTTACTCATGGATGCGAGCATGATGCATTGAGCCAACTGTGCATCATCTTGCCACTTTCTAAAAGTAACAATCTCTTCCTCAGAAGCATTGTCTGCAACCATTGCAGGGATAGACGTATTAAGGACGTAAGATAACTTTTTAGCCATGAGAACTATTCTCAAATTCCTTAACCAATCCGTTTAATTCGGTCCGGTTAATTTAGCATCTAATATGCTACGCAGTGATAGTAATTTTAGACATTGTAAAATTCTGTAAATGAATTTGTAATTAATAACATTTTAAAATACATTCTTTTATTAATTACCAAAATAAATTAGGTCTTGTTTTAAATTGGTATCTCCCACTATTTTCTTCAAACTATATTACCCTCAATATATATAGTTCGACAATATCTAATTAAAGATATGCTTGTGAGAATAAGGATCCCATTTCAAATGTATATAGCCTTGTGTGTGCACAACAAACTATATATAAATAAATAGGTAGACAACTCTTGTCAATTACATCAACTATGTAACTCTTTGTATTTTGCCTCTTAAATCATAATGGTCAAGTGTGTGCACATCCGAACTAAAATGATTTAAGTTAAGTCAGACCCAACATTTTCGTATAAGTGAAGAGAAAACTACAGCCCTTGTGTGTGCACAACAAAGCAGTAATGTTCAATTCCTTATAAACATCATATGTAATAAAAACAACATCTTAAATATTTAATACTCGCCTTGTGTGTGCACAACAAACTCATATTAAATATTCAATACTCTATTGTTTCTATCATGCTAGAAGGCGACGTTCAATATTCCAAATATCTTTGAACGTTACAACTTAATATAAAATATTTGAGGGGTTTGCTATTAATTTGTCTCATCTTATTTAGCGCGCATGCACATATATATATAAAATACGCGTCATATTAATAAATATGCGAAGCATGTTTGCATAATATATAATATATATATAGTATAAACATGCACATATAGAATACTATATTCTACCTGGATCGATTATGGACTTTTATTCTAGTTTGGTTCACTAGAGCCACCAAGTGAACCAAAAGGTCAAACCCTAGGGTTGCAAGAATTAATATTTAAATATAACTATTACATTTAAAACCGGGCTCCATTATAAACGGGTCTTCAAGCGCTCCTTGTTCCTTGATATCCAATTCTTTAAAATTAATTCTAACTATTCCTATTACGAAACTATTTAAAATAAATAGAAACCTTGATCAGCAATCAAGGGGAAATACATAGGAGGGAGATAGAATTTACATTAAGAAAAATTTAGAGAAGACGAGGTACGCAGACCCCCTTTTAATAAAATCCATACATTCATGCATCCAACTAAAATAAAATCCAATCACATTGGTCAATAGTCCATAATCAATCCCATTTATTATCATACACATCACCATATGTATCAATAAATAACATTCATCTCATGAATAATAAATATTTAATATATATATTGATATCATTTAATGGACAAATTTAGTTAGTATAAAATCTAATTTTGAATCAAAATAAACTCTTTTATTTTAATCCAAATTTAAATCAAAATAAAACTATTTTATTTTAATTTCTCCAATTTTGAATAAAATAAATTATTTTATTTTAATCAAAATAAACTCCTTTATTTTAATTAATTATAGAATCCAATTTCATATATATATTAAAAAAATTATTAAAGGAAACACAGATTATCTTTCCTATTCACAAATAAACTCCTTTATTTTGAATAATATGAAATCTTATTTCATATCTAAATAAACTCCTTTATTTAAAAAAAGATAGATTCTTTTTCCTATTCACAAATAAACTCTTTTATTTTGAATAATATGAAATCTTATTTCATATCTAAATAAACTCCTTTATTTAAGAAAATATAGAATCCAATTTCAACTCCAATTAGTTATCATGGAATCCAATTCCAATTCTAATTAGTTAGCATGAAATTTAATTTTAAAATTAAAATAAACTCTTTTATTTTAATAATAAAATAATTAAGATTAATATATATATATATATATAACTATTATATATATATATATATATATATATATATATATAATATAAACCGGATATATATATAGTTAACAGATTACAACTATATATATATACTAGCTGGGTCCCGTGCCTCCGGCACTGTATGGGCAGTGAGTTTTATCTCAAACTTAGAACGGCCCAAATGATTTATTAAGTGAGCGGGAAATTCAAAATCATTATTAGATATATTAGATAGATAGATGTATTTTATTAGATAGATGTATGGACGGTGGGATTTATCTCAAACTTTGGACGGCCTAGATGATTTATTGAGTGAGCGGGAAATTCAAAATCATTTGTATTTTATTAGATAGATATAACGTTAATATATTATATATATAACTATTATATATATAATTAATATTAACTATATACCATAATCAAGATCCTGCTCCCTTAACTTTTTCAAAAAAAAAAACGTGGCTCACAGAATAAAGCATACATTCTCCTGCCAAAACCTCCTGCTAAATCCTACCGAGCACGCGAATCAGGATCTCCCCAAAAAATATCGCACTCAGCGAAATAAAACAAATAGCAGGCCGGGATTACCGTTTTTTTAATTAAATTTTATACAATAAATTATGCCCAATTAAAATGTTCTAAACACATATCAATATACATATCAAATTAAAACAATTAATAATTCGCATAAAGGTTTGACTCTGATACCACTGTTAGGTTTGTAATATTCATGAACGCAATCAAATTACACAAAATTATGCGGAAGTGTGGAAAATCAGAGTTTAAAAATTTTACAAACTATTTACCCGGATCACCCTTTATGTACAATTATTAATTAAACGAAAAAGAAAGAACAAGAACCATACCCTTGAAGATCCGAGCTTCCTTAGGTACAAGTTCACCTCCAATCCTTTTCGCGTTCAACTTGAATCCACCGGGTTTGGTTCCTTCCTTTGATCAACGTTAGCCACCCAAGTGTTTGGCCTCTAGAGGTGATACACCAAGGAAGGAGAAGAATTCAAGAAGATGTGTATTTGGCTAAACCCTAGTTTTCTATCTCTATAGAAAAAGAGCATACTCTCCAACAATTGGAATAACGTATGTTGTGAAAAAGTCAACAACCATCACACACCCATAATAAGACTCCTCTTATTTATAGATGTAGGTAACCCTCCTTAATAATTAAGGAATTAGATTTTATTTAATTAATTAAATTCTTTTAATTAATTAAGCTCCCTAATCTTATTAGAGATAATTAATTAAACTCTTTTAATTAATTTGCCTCCTAATCCTATTAGGATATTTGAGAGTACTTTTATTAATTAATTCCCAAACTCCTTTAAGAATTAAATAATAATAATAGTAATAATAATAATAAGACTCCTCTTATTAATTTATATTTAATATTTCTAAAATATTAAATAATAAATATTAAGCTATTTAATTTATTCTATCACCATAGATTAAATTATATATACTTAACTTATTATTACGATTATGCCATTAACTTCTTAAATAATTATTCTTCTTTTTATGGTGTGACCCTTTAGGTTCTCCATATTAAACCGGTTGTGAATAAATCAATTAAAACAATTCTAATCTTATTTAAATAAATAAATTAAACTAATAATTTATTTAAATAAATAATATTTATTCTACAATAGGGATAAGCCTCCCTAGCGATCAACGACTTTCCAGATAATATAGATTTCAACATTAATCATAAAAGAACCTTTGAGTAAATAGTTACCGTACAATTCAATCCTTCCACCATACAATGTCCCAATTAAATATAAGACATGGAATTTCTATCAAGTCTTTTTTATTTAATAATATGTATTTCGATTCTTAAATGCACAATTCCAAATAATGCAAATTAGAAACTCCTTTCTAATTTCATTCTGCCTTGGCCAAGGACTACTGAGTTGTCATTTATCGAATCACATAGGACATTTCTCTTCTTTTACTAGAAGTGGTAGATTCTTTATTGATCATACATTATCTCCATGTACAACTTATTATATTCAAGCATACCCTTTGATATACCCTAAGGGTCTTAAGGAATAAGTCAAAGTATAACTCATCATACACAAGATACTATGATGATCTCAAGTCCAAGGATCACTTGTACTACTATCACTACAAGAATTTCTATTGACATGCAAGTAAAACTCCATTAGGTATTCCTTAGCGAGTCACGTTTAGTGAACTTATTCTCTAATAAGCACCTACATACTTGCTTTAGTGTCTCCACACAAATGATCATGAGATCAATCATCCTCATCCAATGAGCAAGCAACGTATGTACCAATCTATCCGGATTCACTAATCCCCAATTTAGTAATCCAACGATTGGGAACTATTTTAGTTTTAAGCTTTCTAAGAATTTAGATCTCATTAGAATGATCATCATCATTATTCTAAAAGCATTGCTTAAAACTATGGGTTTATCACATATTATAAAACGACATCATGTAGATATTTAAAAGCCTTTAATAAATTAATACTTTTTATTAATAAATAAATAAGATTGTTTACAAAGTATATGCTTTATCATCAAACATGATTGGCTTGTGTGCATACTACTTTCAAAAAGTGGCCGTTCAAAGTTAAAATCCTTAATCAACCACCAAAATTTTATATTTCATATGTATAGTCAAAGATATCCAGAAATTTTACTTGTGCATTCCAAAAACCAATAAAAACAATGAAATTTCAAAAATTACCCATAAAACACAATTGATCGAATTAGCAAAACCCTAACAACAAATATATAGAGGGAGGAGTAAAAATAACTTTGGCTTTAGGGATGGTTTCGATCTCTTTGCGCAACCGATCTTTGATTTGCTGAACTTGAAGGTCCATAGCCTTCAATACGATGTCAACGGCTGACAGATCGGCTGAGTACACTGCAGTCACTGCCCCCACTTTGACACCGGTTACCTGGACGTACGTAGACGTCGACGACTTGAGATGGGTCAAACTTTGGTTGCATTACAACAGAGATCGATAAATAGGGTTTTTGTTGAGCAGAGAAACACATATAATTCTATGTGTTTTAATTTTAACTTTTCATTTAAGCGCCCTTTTTTACTCTGTGTTTTTTTAATAGATAACGTTTTGTTTTTAAAATCCTTATCTATTTAAAATAAAAAATTGTCCTTATAAATAGATAACATTTTGTTATATGTATCTACAATGTTTTGTTAAAAACGTTGTAAAAAAAATACTACAACGTTTTTTTTATAAAAACGTCATCTTTTAATAGTTGTCTTTTTTATAGTTTTGTACTAGTGATATAAAACACGAGTAACGAAGTTATGACGAAATTTACGAAATTAGACGTTAAACGTTGAAATCGTATAATTTCGGATTAGTAGTCAAAACTTGTTATTTAGTTCAGAAACCCTAGTTTTCAATGGCGTAGCGTAGAATAACGTATTCAAGAGTCGTGGACTCAAGACTTGGAACAAAGAAAATGAGCTATGAACTCTCACGAGCGTTTAACGAACGCGTTATAGACGTTAAATAGTGTATTCATCGTTAACGGATTTAAAAACTATTTTTATTCAGATGAAATCGAAGTACATGGAATGTATGAGAAAACGGCTTTTGAACGAGCCTAATCTGACTTAAAACGACTAAGTTATGAGTTTGGGAAGAATCATATTGAAAATTAGAAAAAAAATCAAAGGCTCAGGGTGGGCGCCGCAGCGCCACCCCAAGCTTTAATCGCCGCGCCGTAGCGCCAGGTGAGGGTCATTAGCTATTGGAGAGTGGCGCCACAATGCCACTAGTATAAAGGGATCTCGCGCTGTAGCACCGAGACCGGGAATAACACACTATTGGAGAGTGGCGCCACAATGCCACTGTTAGCACCGAGACCGCCAATATTGTATTGAAGGCTGGCACAGCAGCGCCGGTAGTAGAGAAAAGTTGGGCAATTTAGTTTCTAAATCCAATCTATTGTAAATAAATAATGGGACATGTATACACTTAATATACATGATAAAACTATTCCTGTATAATATATATATATATATATATATATATATATATATATATATATATATATATATATATATATATATATATATAGTGATGACTTTAGAAGGTGAATGTCGTTTATAGTAATTAAACGAAGAACGCGAGATATACGAAAGTAATGTGTATTCAAACTTTGGTAATTAACCAATGAAGATCAATTCTTGGTTAGTAACGTAAGACATTAACAAGACGTAAGGAAGAATAGTAAGTCAAATTGACATTTATTAATGAAATAAATTCAATTAAGACATAGAAGAGAAAGAAGCTGGCAAAAATAATGCGATTAGATTGTTTGGTACCTAATTACAGTTTGCTATATGAATATATCATGTAGAGACTATAAATATCAAGAGCTGTTGAATATTTTATTTGAAGACGCTTGAAGGCAAGTTTTCTTAACTCTTGTCTAAACATCGTGTTAGCCAAGTTTCTGTGATTTATGTTATGAGATTCATGAATTATTTTACGAAAGAGTCGATGCTAGTTTTAACTCGGCTAAACTGTTCTTTAGAGTTATATTGATTGGATTACAAGTCTTTAGATATAGAATTGTTAACGCTATCATATGCCAAGTATTTGGTACGGATTCAAGGTAAGCTTGAGTATGAACAAATAAATGTATTTTACATCGATTATTCGATGGGCACGTGAGGTTGCCAAAACTTAAACGTAAACAAGTTTAACGGATGAGTGTTGATCAAAATAGAGTACTATAGGCTGATCACCTAGAAGTACTTGTAAGAAATATCAGACTTACGGACTTAGTGCCGGGTTATCCTTTTTCATGAATGAAAATGAAAAGAGAATGTTCATGGTCTTTTTACCAGCTCATAATTCCTAAGTTATTTTATATACTCTGGAATTGTGTTATGAAATGAAAAGTGCTACTTAATGTTTCATAGTACTTCATAGCTACTTGTTTAGTTATTAAAGATAATCATATAATTCTTGACGTGGTATTGATATGATCTATTGCTAGACTTGCTGAGCTAGTTATGCTCACTTCTTGCTTGAATTATATGATTACAGCTAAGGCCGAAAGAACTGAGGATCCCAGTAGGGATAAAGGCAAAGCTAAGATGGATAAATAGATTATCCTGTAATAGATTAGTATGTTGTAAGAATCATATTATGATAAACGAAGAATGTATCAGTTTCAGAACCTGGGACTTTATACTTATTATTGTAATAAGAATGTAGTAATAATGTTCATTTTGATGTTGTGTTAATGGAATTAATGTATAGTGATGAGTACCGTGTAGCACCATATATGTGGGTTGAAAGTACCTGGATTTGGGGGAGTCACATAATCACACACACTCACACACACGACACACACACACATTATATACATATATATATATATATATATATATATATAAGTAATAAAACAAAATTGAGATAACTTTCTACCGATGATTTTGAAAAATGAGTAAGTAGGGGTCCATGTAACAAGCCAAATTTACAACAAATACTTCATAAAAAACCCTTCTAGTTATCTTAATTCACTTGGCTTCACTAAACACATTTTTAATAACATTTATTCATCATTAATATTATAACTCGCAATATTAACAACTAAATCATTTCCAGAAAAGAGGGGACTTTCCAATAAGGACTTCTCCTTATTGGCGCACAATTAGGTGACCAAACCCATTTCCTCGACAGAACTTTCTAGATATTGTCAGTAATGTAAATAATAATATGAATAACTTTGTCGTCTTAATTATTGATTTAATAATATAAAATATTGGGCAGATGATACTATGATAATAATTAAATCAATAATATGAGATATTATGCAGCAATTACTGTGGGAATAATTGAATAAAACTGAGTGACTTCTCACATAAGCATTAATATTCAAATATACTGTACAATACCACGTGCTACTATGCAACTATTGAGTAAAATCTAATTACGTACAACACACAAGTATACGTAGTCAACAAGTAATATAGTAATGAGTAGAGTATCGTTCCCACAAAGACAAAGTAGTAAGAAACTCAACCTTACAAGTACCAATTTCCTATTAATCCTAATTTTATTAAACTATTCAATTCAAAGATTATAATTATAAAAACTAAATTAAGAAATAAATAAATAACCACAAAACTATCACATGTATCAAAATTTGGAATTTCAAACAATTAATGGAGAATTAGACTTATGATTTCACCCTAAGCTTCACATTGATTTTAACCCCTTTATTCTAATTCAATTCATTATCCCAGCTTCTGAATCAAGAACACGAATTTAGTAATAGCCACCTCTCGATGCACAAATACCGTATTAACTTAAATCCACAAATTAGATAGAAATACGTTAAACACCTTAATCAACTAACTCATTATATCTCTATGTGAATTACAATTAAAGAAGGTTTAAGATTAAGTTCTCTATCCGATTACATGCGATGTCAAGCATATCTCTACCTTAACATTCATCAAGATTCTGCTATTCACAAAATTCATGAACACATGCTA
The DNA here is from genome assembly GCA_020205505.1 of Panax japonicus. Classification (NCBI taxonomy): domain Eukaryota; kingdom Viridiplantae; phylum Streptophyta; class Magnoliopsida; order Apiales; family Araliaceae; genus Panax; species Panax japonicus. The sequence goes on from JAINUV010000855.1 coordinate 103,198, forward strand.
TATTAACAAAGTCTAGATTTGAATATCCTCTCTCGATTCCATACAAATCCACAAAGAATTGTTGATCAGGCAATTCATAAATTCAAGCTCAAATTAATATAGATAAACTGGAAAATAGCTTATTGAACTGGAAATTAAAGTTTACAAAATCATCGTTTCACCTAAGGATCCATCACAAGCCTAAAAAGTGAATTAGGTCATCATAAATGAAATAACTACTTAATAAATCAAAGATAACATTCTTTCAATTACAAATAATAGTCTAAGAAGAAGAATATTGAATAACACCCTTCACGTAGCCTAGAATTGCTATTGTCCCGAAAATCTCTTTAAAATCTTCCTCCATTGTTGCTGTGAAAAATCTGGAATTAATCTTCGTAATATGCCCTTGTGTGTTGTTAAATTCGTTGTTCCTAGGGTAATAGATGTCGAACACACAAGTCCCAGTCGAAATTCCCCATCAAGTAGAGTCCACATACAATCCAGATGCTTAGCATCCAAGTTCCAGCAGAGTTTCAAACAAAACATAACATCCAAGATCCGGCACCCCCCGCCCCGACGAGGGTGTATGCCTTAAAAGGGCCCACCTCAGTGGGCTACCAATATGCTAAATTCATATGAAGACCCCCCGCCCCGGCGGGAGTCTATTATGCTAAATGACTTTGTTTGCTTCAAGATAACTTCAAAAATGCTCCAATTGAATCCAAATGATTCCAAATGACTCCAAATCTTCGTTAAATACCGCAACAACCATCCTACACATAAAAGAACACAAAAAATAAAAATGAACACGCACACAAGAAAATAGCAACAAATAAGCATGAAATGGACAACGATTCGTGGATATTAAATCCACTTATCAAAATCCCCCAAACTTAAACCGTGCTAGTACTCGAGCACAAAATAACTACAAGCTATGCAATGCAATAGAATGAAATGGAATGAATATGATCTAATCTATATGCTTCCAAATCCAACAATATTGCAGAATCAAAATTATTTTAATGGCCTCAAAGAAAACAAGCAAACTCTACAATATCAATCACCAAAACCAATCTATAATTCTGTATTAATTCTTAAATCTTAAACCATCATCACTGGTATAGTGTGCGTTTGTGTTCAACATCCATGATAACTGCTACGGATTCAAATTCAATACATAATCAATTTCTTAGAAGGAATTACACAGTGCAAACTCAAAAATGTTAAGAATAAGCTCATTCCAACTAAAACTAAGTAATACAAAACTCAAAGGTTCATGCAAGATACTTATACTTCATTTATCTACATTTTTTTTTCACACGGGGGCTTTTTGCTCTTTTCCCATTTTATTATTTTATTTTTTTTAATACATGATTGTGCAATGTCTCATCCCATTAGGCTGACAGTGCTACCCCTTAGCGAGCTTTCGAGCAATGACTCATAGACCATAAAAGACCTTAGGACGCTACGTGTAAAGATAATCCCCTCGGGCGTACTTGCTTAAGTAACAAAGGCCCCGAAACAAGACTAGTCACAATATATACTCTCTTCTTTTCCAAAGCTTATATACCCCACATAATCCCCCAAACTTAGGTTCTTGCCTAATTTTCGCTTTTACTGTCTATCCTTGTCATTTTTTCATTTACTCTAGCATTATCCTTTAGAAATTATTTATGTATTAATTTGAACTGACCAGTCAACAAAGATATTATTAGCATGCTAACCTTTTTATACCAGTTTCAAACAAGCATAAGATTTGATTCATAATAGAAATTATATCACAGTTCCAATAATCAATGATGTATTGGTTAACTTATTCACAATCTCATCATTGGCCCACAAATAACATGAACTACAACACTTCTGGATATATGCAACCACAATATATACTAATTTTTTTTATCATTATTATTATTATTATTATTATTATTTTTGTTTTTTTTCATTTTTTAATACATAACAAAATGCGATCATAACAGAATTGAAAACAATGCAATAACAAAAATAACCTAAGCTACTATGTATGCACCTAAGCTACCATGCAACTATGTCAAAACCTATATGCAACATCATAGTTCTTAAATTACTATACAAAACTGGAATTAAAATGACAAATTTAAACCTAAATGCTCTATATGCATGCAAAAAAGAATTTAAATCCCCCAAACTTAAGTAATATAATGCCCTTATTGGATGAATAACCAAAATTAAGTACGTGAGGACTTCCTTGCTATCACTTAAGTCTGAGAAGGTGGTTGTTGATCTTTTTCTTCTGAATCACTTGGTGGAAACCTCGGCATTGGCACGGGCTGTTGATAAGGGAATTATGCAGTAGGATTGAAGCTTTGAAGGGTCGTGTTGAGTGAGGTGAAAGATGCGTTCATAGCATCAAACATGTGGTCTTGCCTCAATGCGAGTCGCTGCATCTCCTAACTTGCTACCTTATTTTGTACATCCAGTTGACGTTGAAATTCAAGGAATTGAGGACTGGATAGTGCCTCAGTCTGCGGTACCTGCTTGGTTCCTTGATCTCCCATAGCTTCATCCTCATCCTCTGACGTGTCTGCAGCATCAACTTCATCCTCCAAAGCCGATGGAAACATAAAGCCCAGTCTACAAGGATGTGAATCTCCCCCGGCCCATACTGAGTACCGCACTATCATTCTGGAGTCTAGCAGTGCAAACAGCATCTGTGTGGGTTCATCGTCAGACCATCTCACACCCGCTTGGCGACACAACCCACATATGAGTGATGGGTGTGGCAAGCTGCCCGAAAAATTTCCACGTAAACACCGGCGGATGGAGAAACAAATAATGGCCCCAACGTCTATGATGAAATCTTGCATAATCACGTATAAGAGTAACGCCTTTTATTTAGTCATATCCGAGGTGTGTTGGGATGAATATATTTTAGCACATAGGAATGCGTACCAAATTTTACTATACTGACTGAGATCTTTGCTATAGAACAATATGCCTCCCTTCCGACCATTGATCCATGTTGTGCCTGACTTAGTTATTTCCTTGAGAATTGCCTCATAGTCCGGATCAAAATCTTGAAGTTGAGATTGGCATTAGCAAGGTACCCGCAGCTGATAATAGGTGTTGATTGCATTGGCACTGAATTGAACCAAGCGACCCCGCACATATGCGTTGAATGGAGCTTTGTCCTCAGCGTTTGCATAAAATTCCTTGATAATGTTGACCACGGTGGGTTCCGGCTCTTCGGTGAATTTAGTCCACCCCTTCTGATAGATTTGAGGCATTATCTCCCCATCACTGGGATCTGGTGCCAACCCCTACTCTGGTGTAAGGGCCTTTGTTAGCATATAATCATACTGTTCGGGGGCAACGACACTCATAAATTTTCGGCGATCAAAGGTTTGAGTCGGTTGTGCGGGCCGTGAACTCTCTCCCCTTTGGCGTTTTGATGGTTGTTGCAAAGCCATTTGCTCTATTTTGCTAGTATCACAGTATATTGCCCCTCCAAACGTGGTTCACACACTTTGTCAAACACTTGGTGTGTACAGGATGATTATCCCCCAAACTCGACAATTGTGTGTGACACTTATGGTGAGTGTAGTTCAAGAACTTGAAACTAATGTATGCTTGCTTCTCAGTTGCTCTCAAGTGGCCTCTATGGGTGAGTTTTGTGAAGAATTTAGGATGAGAAGTTGCAATATATAGAGGTGGCATGATGGGGGTCTATTGATAGATTGAAGAGGTGGAAAGGAGTAATGGAGTGTTGGAATTCGTGGGTGTAGTGGGTGGTGGATGGAGTTATGAAGTAGTGGGGAAGTGGAGTATTTTTGGGAAGTGGAAGGAGCATGCGTGTAACTGCCAACTTGTCTGATGGTTTCCAGGACCCCCGCCCCAGTGGGCATAGCTACTGTTAATTAGCTATGAGGACCCCCGCCCCGGCGGGGGGTGTAGTGTATTTTAGGCCCGCCCCAGCGGGCATGGCTTCTGCTTAACTTCTGTGTTCCTCATCTTTGCTTCATACTAACCCACTCAATATTCCTTTTTCCATCTTGCAAGATATGCAACATACGAATTAGTGTTTTGGTGATAAAATAGAGTATTGTGGAGAGATTAACAATACTTTTATTTTATAATACTACCTAATAACTTAATAAAAACTATATCTTAACAATTATGAATGAAAATACAGAATTTAAACGTAAAATTGGGTTGCCTCCCAAGTAGCGCTACTACTTCCTGTTTTATCCCGGATCGGTTGGGTTAACTTTGGCATGATGATTATTTATCGCGCAACACCAACATTGTTGTAATGCATGCCCGTTCACTTGCATGCTAAATAATGAATTTGACTTTCTATCCTCAACTAATGCCTTAAGACCACTATCCTCTGTGCAACCCCTCAACTTGACACGAGTAGATTCCTCGAGCAACTCGCTCTCTTCCTTGTCAGTTGGGATTGGGATTTCCTTGAACACCTTAACTGTTAGTACCTGATCAAACACTTTTATAATCAGTTCTCCATTAGGCACATCAATCAGTGTTTGTCCAGTCGCCAAGAATGGTCATCCCAAAATGATAGGGATGTTCTTATCTTCTTTAAAATCTAGTACCACAAAATCGGTTGGAAAGATTAGTGAATCAATTTTGACCAATATGTCTTCAACTATTCCTAAAGGGTATGTTATTGATCTATCGGCAAGTTGTAGACTAATATTGGTTGGTTTTGCTTCCTTTAATCCCAACTTTCGGTAAATAGACAGTGGCATAAGATTTATACTTGCTCCTAAATTGTATAGAGGTCTTCCCACATCTTGATTGCCAATTGCACAAGGAATTGTAAAACTTCACGGATCATTCAATTTAGGAGGGAGCTTTTTCTGTAGTATTGCACTGCATTCCTCGGTTAACGCCACTATTTCAAAATCTTGGAGCTTACATTTTTTTGAAAGTATGTCCTTCATAAACTTAATGTAACGCGACATCTGATCAAGTGCTTCAACAAATAGAATATTAATGTGTAACTGTTTGAATATATCCATAAACCTCAAAAACTGGTTCTTTAACTTGTTATTTTCTAACCTTGAAGGAAAGGGTGCAGGTGGTGTAGCTTTGAGTTGTTTCTCTTCCTTTGCTTTTTGCACCACTTTTTCTGTATATTTCTTCTCTAATTCCATCCCTTTATCCTCACATTCATCTCCCGCACTAGCTTTCTTATCCCAGTTAGAAACCAACTGCTTACTGCTTCTAAGCCTAATATCATTACATTTCTTTTGAATTCCCTTTAGATTTCTTTCGGTGTTGCTTGGTAACGTTCCTTGTCGCCTGTTGTTCAATGCTAGGGCAATTTGTCCCATCTGATTTTCCAAGTTCTTGATGGCCATTACTTAATTTTTAATTACTGCATCATTGCTAGTCGTGTACTTCAACACCATCTCCTCAAAATATGATTTTCTTTCTTGATGTTAAGCCAGTTGTTGGTGATTCTGAAAACCTGGGGGATATGACGGTCATGGAACTTGATGTTGAGCCGGTTGTTGTTGACTATTCCCCTGGTTATAAGTGTTTTGGTACATATTATGCGGACCCCTATTGTAGTTACCTACGAACTGGACGGATGCTGGATTAATTGCGCACTGATCTGTAGGATGGTCACCCGCGCACAATTCACATACGACCGTAACCTGATGTACCTGAGCCCCTGTCATGGCATCCAACTTCTTAGACAGCGCAGAAATTTGTGCTTGAAATTTTTCTAGGCACACTAAGAAGGGGGGTTGAATATTTTTAAACTTTAAACTAAAATATTAATTTCAGGCTACTATAATGGTTGAAATCAGCTTACTGAATTAATATAGCCTATTTAGAAAATAACTTACTGAATTTATAACTTAAATAAAATACTTGGTGTTAAAGAATTATCTTAATATAATGCAAGTATTCAAATTGTAATTATTAAGATAATTAAAATGGCTTATATGATTTTAAAATAAAATAAAAAATAAAATCAACTTCAAGATTTTTTATGTGGTTCAGCTATTACCCTCTATAATAATAATCTAGTCCACGTCCAATACCAACTAGTATTGGAGACTCAGTTTATTTATTTCTTTATACATAATCACAGATTACAAAACAGATTCTTACAAAAATTAATTAACAATTAATTTCTCTTGAGCTCTCTTGCTCCTTGTGCATCTATGCACTCTTCAAGCACCTTTGCCTCCTTGAACCTATTTGTAAGCCTTTTCCCTAATCCACTAGGATTAACACCTTTAGACTACACTTAGTCTAAACAGAAAATTCAATACAAATATAGATGTTTATGATCAATGCAAGAATAATTAATTTAACAATTAAAGACTCAACTATATGCAATGATCAATTAGCACAAAAAGAATAAACAATTAAATCTTACCAAATACCGGCTCAAATTATATCAGATATTTAATTGCTTGTCTACTCAAAAGTTGCACTGATAAAATTAATTTTCTCAAAAATAACAGTAATAAGTGCAAGAAATAATTTTGTGAGTTGTAGATTTTCATCCATGAAAATACTGATTTATAGCCCACAATATATTACCGTTAATTAAGATATATCTTGTTTATTCAAAATAATCCAACAGAAGAAATTCTCAACAACAAAGAAGGTGATCGTTTTTTAATGTTTATCCAAGTAACAAAACCAAGCTTCTTCAATGTAATATAGTTGAGATAACTACAAGAGCAACTTTAAGAGATAACTTATTAATTAATAACATTGACTCTTCCACTCCATATAAGTAACTTTGTAGCTAATAAAGTTGACTGTATGTCATCAAAACTCTTTTTCCAAAGATCTTTTAGAGTTCCAATATATTACCACTCCTTGAAAACCACATACAGAACAAATCTTAATAAAGTATAGTTGTCATCTTTAAATATCAACGTGTAGCATTATTCAATTAACCACACACATATCACCTTCCAAAGATGTATAGATATCATGCTCATACTATGACCGAATATTTAATGCATGTGAAATCATTACTCCTCAAAAACCGTACATGCAACAAATCATAAAAATATATAGCTTCCATCTTCTAGCCAATCTTAAATATGTAAAACTCCACGTGTAGCTAAAGAAAGAATTTACCCAAGGATATTAATGTACACTTAACAATATACAAATAATATGTCTTAGAGCCTTTAAATGAAAAATCAATTATTATGCAATTGACCTAACATTTATCTTCCTAGGAAGAAAACGTTCTTCGTCCAATTGAAAATCCCACCATTTGTTCTTTTATCAGCAGATACCGGAAAAAACATAAAACAATTTAGTATATGAACATTTCATCATCAAAACATAAGGATAGAATATGACTAAGTCAACAGTGCTTGTATTGCTGTGGGCCACAGGTAGTTGTTAGTCGTCATTGTTTCAATCAAATCGTAGGCTTCTTCGTAACTCTTAGCCATGAATGCTCCACCCGATGCTGCATCAATAATAGTTCTGAGATTTCCATGTAGTCCGTTGTAAAAAGTGTTCATTTGCAGCCACTTGGGAAATCCATGATGTGGGCACTTTCTGAGAAACTCTTTGTATCTCTCCTATGCCTCATATAACGACTCCCCATGTTGCTGCTCAAACATTATTATCTCATTCCTTATTTTTTGCAGTTTTTGTCGGTGGGAAAAATTTGGCGAGGAATATCTGAGCTAAGTCTTCCCACGTAGTTATCGAACCTGGCGGTAGAGAGTGTAACCAACTCTTCACCTTGTCCCGTAAAGTGAATGGGAACAAACAAAGTCTCACCGCATCATCCGACACCCCATTATACCGAAAGGTGTCGCATATCTCCAGAAAGCTGACTAGATGTTCATTCGAATTGTCATTAGCCAATCCCTCAAACTGAATTGAATTCTGGATCATCTGAATCTTCCCAGGCTTGATTTCGAATGTATTTGCAGCAATTGCGGGCCTGGTGATGCTTGACTGCAGTTCAGTCACCTTGGGTGTGGCGAAGTCCCTTAACGCTTTCTGATCTTCAACTGCCATTTCCTCTTCTTTCTTAGAAATTTTAAATTCTTGCCTCGTTTCCTTGATCCACTTACTTAACCTCTGAAACCTTTTCTCAATGTCGTCCTCAAAAGGTAGCAAGTCTGGATCTTTGGATCGAGTTTGCATAAACAACTCTAAAAACATAAAATAAGAGGAACAAAACAAAAATCAAAATGTTTAAGTAAAATTGGATTAATTAAACTGATATTGTAAAAATATTAATATCTATATTAAATAATCACCGACAATGGCGCCAAAAACGTATTGGGTAAAATCTAATTACGTACAACATGCAAGTATACATGGTCAATAAGTAATATAGTAATGAGTAGAGTCGCATTCCCACAGAGACAAAGTAGTAAGAAACTCAACCTTACAAGAACGAATTTCCTATTAATCCTGATTTTATTAAACTATTTAATTCAAAGATTATAATTATAAAAACTAAATTAAGAAATAAATAAATAACCACAAAACTATCACAAGTATCAAAATCTGGAATTTCAAACAATTAATGGAGAATTAGACTTATGATTTCACCCTAAGCTTCACATTGATTTTAACCCCTTTATTCCAATTCAATTCACTATCCCAGCTTATTAATCAAAAACACGAATGTAGTAATAGCCACCTCTCGATGCACTAATACCGTATTAACTTAAATCCACAAATTAGATAGAAACAAGTTAAACACCTTAATCAACCAACTCACTATATCTCTATGTGAATTACAATTAAAGAAGGTTAAAGTTAAGTTCTCTATCCGATTACATGCAAAGTCAATCATATCTCTACCTTAACATTCATCAAGATTCTGCTATTCACAAAATTCATGAACACATGCTATATTAACTAAGTCTAGATTTGAATATTCTCTCTCGATTTCATAAAAATCCAGAACGAATTTTTGATCAGGCAATTCATAAATTCAAGCTCAAATTAATATAAATAAACTGGAAAATAGCTTATTGAACTGGAAATCAAAGTTTACAAAATCATCGTTTCACCTAAGGATCCATCATAAGCCTGAAAAGTTAATTAGTTCATCATAAATGAAATAACTACTGAATAAATCAATGATAACATTCTTTCAATTACAAATAATAGTCTAAGAAGAAGAATATTGAATAACACCCTTCACATAGTCTAGAATTGCAATCGTCCCGAAAATCTCTTCAAAATCTTCCTCCAATGTTGCTGTGAAAAATCTAGAATTAATCTTCGTAATATGCCCTTGTGTGTTGTTAAATTCGTTGTTCTTAGAGTAATAGATGTCCAACACACAAGTCCCAGTTAAAATTCCCTATCAAGTAGAGTCCACATACAATCCAAACGCTTAGCATCCAAGTTCCAGCAGAGTTTCAAACAAAACATAACACTCAGGATCCGGCACCCCCAGCCCTGACGGGGTGTATGCCTTAAAAGGGCCCGCCCCAGTGGGCTACCAATCTGCTAAATTTATATGAAGACCCCCTGCCTCGGCGGGGGTATACAAGCCAAATAGTCCCGCCCCGGCGGGGGTCTATTTTATTAAATGACTTTGCTTGCTTCAAGATAACTTCCAAAAATGCTCCAATTGACTCCAAATGATTCCAAATGACTCCAAATCTTCGTTAAATGTCGCAACAACCATCCTACACATAAAAGAACATAAAACAAATAAAAAAAACATGCACACAAGAAAATAGCAACAAATAAGCATGAAATGGACAACAATTCATGGATATGAAATCCACTTATCAACATCCATGCGCATTACTGTACTTTTATCACCGGGTATTTCAACAGTTAATGGTAAAAGTTTTGCAGTTATTTTTATAAAAAGTTATTTATGGCGTTTTTTAACTCCGACAGTAATTCCGTTGTGGGGTCCACCAATGATTGTGTCGTCGTACAAATATTCCTTGATAAAATGAACATTCCCCAAATAAACGAATATTTTATGACAACTTGCTTACTTTGCAAAATTTGTAACTATTACCCATAACTATAACATTATATTTAATCCACGCCTTATTATTCAAAATAACATTTAGAAAAAAAATTAATCTTTATTAATAAAAATTGGGGTCTTACACAAGGCAAGTTTCCTTAAATCAAACTCGACTTATTACTTTACCAGCATGTTAAGTGGATAATTATTGTTGATTATTCCACATCTAAGATTATTATTGAGCATTCGCATTTATTACAAGTTCATGAACTCATATTGAGTTATAAATTTCAAAGCATAATTGGTGAATAACTATTATTGGTTATTCACATCTATAATGATTATTGTTGTTTGCACATAGTGCAATTGATTTCTGTCTATTATTGAACAGTTTGTGAGCTATGTCTCAGCTAATTGTTTTGGCGAGACTAATATTTGTTAAATATGAAACGTTCTCATATTTGAACTAAGTTGTTATTGAAAGATCAATGCCAATTACTTCGGCTAGATAAGTATGGATATTATATGTTGAAATCTTTAGTATTTCTGTAAATGCAATCCAAACCATATTACCATGGTATGGACTCATTATGTAAGACTGAGATGAACAACCCTTATAAACAGGGGACTTTATTGTCGGACATCCGGCTATTGTGCTATCTTTGAGTATTATGTATAATATAGGGTACAATGAAGCGGATCACTTCATGTACTTGTAGAAGAGTATGATTTAATCTTTATGGTTAATTGATACACTTTAGGTAATTCATTAATGTATGTCTGATAATTCCTCTAATAGTTCATGATCCAAATTGTGATCACTCAGCATGAAATCGGGGAATGTCCCACTTTATTAGTGCAGTAGTATTATCTCTTGGTAATTAATTAATAGTATTGAAACTTCGAAAGAGTTTTACTCTTTCATCATTGAATTGTTATTTAGCATGCTATTTAATAAAGTCTTGATATTGATAAATGAATTATTCAACTACTTCTAAGTCCTTTGAATATTGTTGAAGTCCTATCGAATCTAGACTCTAATATCCTTGATTCATATCTCTTATTGTATGCTTTAACTTGCGAAGAAAACTTGTTGCTCACCCTTGCTTAAATATAACATTTCAGCTAAGGATGAGGTAGTCGAGGGGGAAATAAAGATAAGGGCAAATGTAAGGTTCAGGAGTAGTTATTGTGGACTTTTATATTACTTTATGTAAATTTAATTAGGCTTAAATATAAATTACTACCCTAATCTATATATAGGCCATATTCCACTTTGGTGATTCACCTTTCAATTTTGTCAATTAGATGATTGAACTATTAATTTTTTTTAATTCCAACAAATTAAGCATACCACGTTAGAAATTGCTGATGTGGCTAGCTGGGTGGGCCATTAGTCAGCTGAGTTGTAATGAGAAAATAGTATTTTATTTATTGATTAAATAATTTTGATATAATAAAGGGTAAAATGGTCACAACCCATACATTAATTAAAAATAAACAAATTAAAAGCTTCAGAAACAACAACATCAACGATCAATAGTAATTTGTGATTCTTAGAGCTACAGAACTGATTTGCTCAGACCTTCTTTGCCAGAATCAAGCCATATGAAAAGTAAGGAGGGTGATTTAAGCGACGAATCTGGCAAGGAGAATGCATCTCCCTTAAAAAACCATTGAAAGGTATCTTGAAGTGTCTATTTTCAGGTATGGATGCTTGCAAGTCTTCACCTTCTTCGCCTAGCTCCCCTCCATCTGGATTTAAAAGATCCAACTCTAAGGTCACAATGTATCTTTCAAGCACGGACATGGGTGCTATATGAATTAGCTCTATGTTTCTCTGTTTGTATATGAAACCTCTTTACTCGCTCTGATTTGTAGCCGGAAGGGATCATCTATTTAAATTGTTATAGTTAATTGCTTCTTTTTTCCTTTCTTGTATGTATATATGGGGTTGAGATCCTACATATAGGAGATAGGATTGTTAAAGCCTGATGCCCTAATCTCGCTTATTCTGAACCCACCAAAATTAAGAATGGCCTCTTTTTAGGTTTAGGGTACTGATGGAGCATTTTAGGGTGATTTACTTTTTGTTGGTCAGAAAATCGATCACTAAACACACGCAAGTATACGTGGTTTAACAAGTAATATAGTGATAAGGAAAGTGTCGTACCCACGAGGAACTATCACTAATATTTACCAAATACCGACTTTGTATCGCGTAAGTCATATTCAAACAGCAGACTAATGGAAGTGTGATTAATCTAGTTATAACTAATTATCAAAGCAAGTAAATGGATAACGAATGGTATTGAAGGAACTATAAGCTAAGGTCATAACTTCACCCCACACTGGCATTCTGTTAAATACCTGGTGTGCTATGCTTCATTAAACTTCCTACCCCTTCTCTCTTTGGTCTTAGTGGTCACGACAATTTGTCGATCGAGAACACATAAGTGCTCATACACCTTTGTCGAGGTATGTACAAACATATCCTCTCTGGATCCAGCGGATAGGGATTACAACAGAGAAGAACATCCAAGCTAGGTGATAATCCTACACATGTCTATATGAATTAACCATGACAAGGATTTAAAGCTTAAGTTCTAAAATAGGCCACACGTGGTGCACAAATATATGTCTATTCTACACACAACTTATGCCGTCGAAATAAGTCGACAACTCATAATCACATGCCAATATATTAAGGTGTAAATCTACAATCCCTCTTCCAACATCATATAGATTACCAAAATCATCACTAATGTCTTAGCAAGAATCATGAAGCATGAATATATTAAACTAAACCATATGGTGTCAACCAAAGAGATAAGACAATCAATTCAAATTAACAAAGGGTTCCATTATAACCTTAGAGCCAATACTTAGTTCATAGCACTTGAACAAAATATAAATAGAAATAAAGACAACATTTATGGATTACAAAATCAAAGAAAATAGATGGATAAGAATAAGCTCTGTCAAGCTCTTCAGTCTCCAAGAATTCCACTCTTTTCAAGCTTTCCAATCTGTATTTCTCACTGCTCTTGGTGTTCTAAGTAATCCCAAACTTCTCCATATTTTACCTAATCTACATTTACAGACATTATCTAAGAGATAGAGAAAGAAATTACAAAAGAGGAGAGAGAAACTATCCTAGAGGGGGAGATAACTAATGGTTTTGTTCCAGAGGCTGCTTTCCATATATATAGCAGACTCTCTTTAAGCTAGGTCAAAACTAGTTCTTTACTGCCTGGGAACCGGAGGCCGCACTGCGGTGTGATGAATAACACTTAAGGTGGTGCTGCAGCGCCATGCTGACATCATCGTTGACCAGGTTGGGGTGCTGCAGTGCCAGGTATACGCCTGGTATTGGCGCTGCAGTGCCAGTGTAGAGAAATTGACTATTTTACCCCCTGAAAGCTAGAAAAGACCTATTAAGCCCTGTAACTCATCAGTTAAGCAAAATAATACTATAATTATATAAAAGCTATATAAAATCTATGAATATCAATAAACTATTTAAGCAATAAAGGATCCGATTCGCGGGTATAAATCTCACTCATCACTTTTCTCAAACCTTCTTCGCCGGAATCGTTGAGCAATTTGTGATTCTTAGAGTTAGGGTTTTTTTGATCTGACTTTGGGGATTTCTTTCTCAGACCTTCTTAGGTCATCAATTTGAGATGCCAAAAATTACTTTGCTTTGATTTCTTCTTTTTTGGATCTGGGTATGCAAAGAGGTATGATTTGGTTGAGACCTACTAGATCTGAGAAGTGTGAAGATGCATCTGTAGGTTGATTTGGGTATGTAAAGAGGCAATGTTTGGTTGAGATCGATTGTGATGGTTTGATGCCTTTAATTGTTGTGTGACAATTTTACCCTTGAATATATTAAAAATATTTTATAATAAAATAAAAAATTAATTTTTTATACACATCAGTTGATTAATGGCCTACCCACATAGCCACGTCAGCAATTTCTGATGTGGCATGCTAAATTTGCTGGAATTAGAAAAAATTAGTAGTTCAATCATCTAATTGACAAAATTAAAAGGTGGATCATCGAAGTAGATTGTGACTTATAGTTTAGGGTAGTAAATTATATTTAAGCCATTTAATTATGTAAACCTTTATGTATAACTGAAAGTATGTAGATTATGTTAAGGTTAGATAACCTAGGATATTGTTATAATTATCTTAATTAATGGTATGAATGATGTAACCCATAAATGAATGAGTAGTTAGATGTGATATATATGATGGATAGTGAGAACCAAACCCGAGGTTAGGGAACTCGAATTTGGGGGTGTCACAACAAATCCTTTTGGTTGTGTCATATACACATCCTCCTCAAGTTTCCCATTGAGGAAAGTCATTTTCACATCCATTTGCCAGATTTCATAGTCGTGATAAGCTACAATCGCAAGTAAAATCTGAATGGACTTGAGCATTGCTACTGGTGAGAAGGTTTCATCATAGTCAACTCCTTGTCTTTGTTTGAAATCTTTTGCAACTAGTCAGACCATATAAGTCTCTACCTTATCGTCTGCTCCAGTCTTTCTTTTAAAGACCCCATTTACACCCAATAGGTTTACTACCTTCAGGTGGTGAAACCAAAGTCCATACTTGGTTTTCATACATCGACTCCATCTCGAATTTCATGGCTTCTAGCCATTTCTCTGAGTCTTTACTACTCATAGCCTATTCGTAATTCAATGGATTATCATGCATGATGTGTACCTTATCGTCATCCTCTATGATGAATCTATACCTATCAGGTATATTCGGTACTCTAAAGATTTACGAATAGGGTGTTGTATAGAAGGTGTCTCTACTTGGACAGGTTCATCCATTTGACCTGTAGTGGTTTGTAGTTCTTGAATTTCTTCAAGATCTATTTTCCTCCCACTAGCCCCTTCAAGGATAAACTCCTTTTTCAAGAAGGCATCGTGTTTGGAAACAATGCTCAGTAGGATTGTAGAAATAGTATCCTAAGATTTCTTTAGGATATCCCACAAACTTGTACTTATCAGATCTTGTCCAAAGCTTATCATTTTAAAGTTTTTTCATATAAGCTAGATATCCCCAAATCTTAACATGCTTAAAACTAGGTTTCCTCCCTGTTCACATCTCATATGGAGTCTTAGAGACGGATTTCGAGGAGACCTTATTTAGTAGATATGTAGCCGCTTCTAGGGCATATCCCCAGAATGACATAGGAAGATCGATAAAACTCATCATGGAACGAACCATGTCAAAAAGTGTTCGATTTCTTATTTTAGATACACCATTCAACTGTGGTGTTCCTAGTGGAGTCCATTGTGAGATTATACCATTTCTTTGAGAAACTCACTGCTCAAGTATTCATCTTCTTGATTTGATCCAAGAATCTTAATACTATTTCCAGTTTGCTTCTCTACTTCACTTTTGAACTCTTTGAACTTTTCAAATGGTTCAGATTTGTATTTCATTAAATACACATATCCAAATCTTGAGTGAGATCAGTGAATGCAATGAAATAATAATACCCTCCTCGTGCATTCGTTGTTATAGGTTCGCATACGTATGTGTGTACCAACGCTAACAACTTTGTAACTCTTTCTCATTTTCCACTAAAAGGAGATTTTGTCATCTTATCTATGAGATAAGATTCATAAAGTTAGATATGATTCATAATCCAATAGCTCTAAGAGTCCATCATTATACAACTTGGATAATCTTGTTTCATGATATGACCGAGTTTACAATGCCACATATAGGTATAATTAACATCATCTCTTTTTCTTTTATTAGTTTGTTCAATTTGAAGTATATTATCATGCAAGTCAAGTATGTAATGTCCATTTTGTAAATTACCAACACCATATAAAATATTATTTTTATAAATATAAGAACTGTTGTTCTTTATTATAATATCAAAACCATCTATATCTAATACAAAAATTGAAATAATATTGTTAGTAAGTGTTATGTTATGCCCCCAAAATAGGTATACACAACCCATTTTGAGTCGCCAGATACACGGTACAGAATTTAAATACAAACTTCATTTATACAACTGTTGAACTGTCGTACAAAATACGATAACACATAAGCTGTGAGTTTCAATACAAATATTGTTACGTTTATAATATGACAATATTCATACTCAAATTATTACAATGCCATACAAAGTACAACATCAAATATTTCAAGTCTCCAAAGGAACACAAGAAGATTTTTGTCCTCCTCATTCTAATGGAGTGCATTTTTAACGCTTCCAAAGTTGGGTTCTCATCACCCTATTGTTGTTCACCAAAATCAATTATTAAGTGACGTATAATATATGACACATCTATCTTAGGTCCTCAATACAATTATATATTGCATGTGATGCAGTTTTATAATGTATTGAGAAACTTCCATAGTCTCAGACTATCACACTATTCCCCTGTTATCCCCGCTCGACCCATCTACACTCTTAATACCTGAAAGGAATTGTGAAGCAAAAGGGTGAGCACAAATAGCCCAGTAAAGAATATTATGACTAAGATAATTAATTTATCAATAGCCTTCATCAGTACTAAATCAGATATTTAGAACATATAGTAGATAATAAAAGCTTTTAACCATAATTGGAATGGAATCAATAATCCATTAGAAGAGTCAAGTAGAACATAACTGTGACGTCCCCAAAATAGGTATACACCACACCCATTCTGAGTAGCCAAATACATGGTACAGAAAGCAAACTACAACTTAAATAATACAATTGTCGTGCAAAATACGACAACACATATTGTGAGTTTAAATACAAATATTGTCTTCTAGACAATATCCACACTAAAATAAGTCCTCATTACAATTATTCATACACTATTTTACAGAAATAGTGAGGACTGTTAAAACATCTTTCTAGAACCATCACTCCAAACCCCGACTAGATCCTGCTATGTTCTCACATCCTGAGAAAAAAAATGGAATAAAAAAGAAAAGGGTGAGCTCAACTAGCCCAGTAAAGAATATTATGACTAAGATAATATACAACAAATTATCATTAGTCTTCAACAGAGAAAAATCTGATAGATTACAATAGACAACAAGTTTTAGATCAATATTCTGTAGCGGAAACAATAATCTATTAGAAGAGTCATGTAGAGAATGAATTCTACTATCTTCTAAGATTTAAAAGTCCATCATCAATATTTTATCCCTGTAACAACAATCAATATACATCTTTAATAAAAAAAATTCATCTTTCCACTACAGGCCAAAGATATTCATTTGTATCACCAATTGGTCATGTTCATCTCAACACCTGTTCATCTTTGCACTACGGGCCAAAGATATTCATCAGTTAATCATTCATCTTTGCACTACATGCCAAAGATATTCAGTAATATCATCATTTAGGACTGAGGATGATGAAAAATATTTTAAAGAAAACGAATCCAGTGAGACAGAAGGACAAATATTAGTGATTCGTATAACAGTTTATCCAAGATCAATAATACTTCATAATAACCAATTGTGAAGCAGAATTCTAAAATAACGATCAAAATATGGATACAATCAAAGATAGTAGCCAAAATAGACATCTTGGACAAAAATGAAAATTTTTAATTTTCGATTAATAGTGCCGTATACGTGAATAGTGTCGTATACGTGAATAGTAACCCTGTCACAAAAAGTTCCAAAATTGATTAAAAAGTTCACCAATATTTCTGCATAATGATATTGAAGAAAATAATATCATTTCGAAAGAAAATAACATCCCTTACCTCAAAATAACCGTACTTCTGACTGAATTTCAGATATAAAGCCGACAGAAACTTGCACGGAATAACAACTCTCAAAGTATTAAAATACTCACAAAAATATGCTCGATAATCTAGAGAGAAAGAAAACTTGTTTCTGGTGTGATTTTCAATTCTAACCTAAGCGTCTATTTATAGGAAAATGCTAGAACGCCAAAGAAGACTAAAATAATAAAATAATATTATTTATTCCGTTACATCTACGCAC
Source organism: Panax japonicus (assembly GCA_020205505.1). Taxonomy (NCBI): domain Eukaryota; kingdom Viridiplantae; phylum Streptophyta; class Magnoliopsida; order Apiales; family Araliaceae; genus Panax; species Panax japonicus. The sequence goes on from JAINUV010000855.1 coordinate 121,145, forward strand.
ACCCAATTTGATCAAACAAGCCAGCCAATTCTACCACATGTGTATTCAACACCTACCAAAAGTGGGTCCCACTCATAATTTAATAAAAATTATTTTATTTTTCAAAACTTCAGTAATTCATAGAAAATAGCTCATTTATCAGAAAATATGAATTTTATGTCCATTCTACCTGAAATCGAATTCTCTACAACTTTGCAGAAGAAAGTTATTCCAAATTCCAGACCAAAAATATCCGAAATCCACAAACGGATGATTTTAAACACCGTTTCAACCCTTTTAAAATTCATAACAAATCATGCGTTAATTTTCAACGGTTCAAAATTTGTGGACATATACTCAACTTATATATGTTTAACATATCCAAAAATCACAATGATACAACAGTTGGATTAAAATTATTACTCACGCAATAGAGCTTTAAGAACACCGATTTAAGTTTTTATTACCTCCAATCCAACAAAATATTGATAAAACACCTCAACATTAATTCCTTTATTTATAACCACATAAATAAATCCATCATTTATATCCACATCAATTTTTTTTTTCTTATCATATAAATTAATAATTAATTATTCACAAATAATATAATATTACAAAATTACAGTTATGACAACCAGGCAGTTCCCAAGAAAGAGGGGGCTTTCCGATAAGGATTTCTCCTTACTGGCGCGCAATTAGGTGACCAAACCTCTCCTTAGACAAAACTTTCTAGACATTTCCAATAATGTTATCTAATAATATTATTCAAATAATATGAATCATTGATCTGATAATGGGAAATACCGTGCAGTGACAATTATTGAAACAACAATAATATAAAATATCAACGCAACAATTATTGAATCAATAAAATAAAATATTGAACAATAACTACTGTAACAATTATTGAGTAGTGCCTTCTTAGGTACGAATCAATAATTCAACAATACTGTGCAATACCGTGTGCTACTGTGCAACCACGCGTATTACTGTATTTTAACTACCAGGTAATCCAACAGTGTTAACGGTAACAATTACGTTGTTATTTATAAAAACTCATACTTTGTCATTTTTTTTATCTGACAGTTATTCTGTTATGAGCCCACAAATGACTGCGCCGTCGTACAGATATTTCCGACAAAAAGAATATTCCACGACCAAACGAATATTCCCAGACAAAAATGAATATTTTACAACCACTTACTTATTTTGTAAAATTTGCATATTTCTCCTACAACCAAAACATTGTATCAAATTAACTCCTTATTATTTCAAGATAATGAATAGAGAAAATTTAATTTTATTCATAATAAGTTGGGGCTTACAATAATGTCTACTATCTCCTCCAACTTAAAAGTCTATCATTAATATTTCATTTCTGTAATACTCATCAATAGTTTTTTGTTGTACCCAAGACAAAGAGAACTCATCACCTGTCTTCACCAGAACCACCAAAGATTATAGTTAAATTCACAATTCATATTTATAATCAAGTAAATCAACAGTTCATTTTTGCACTACAAGCTAAAGATATACAATTGTAAAATCAATAATCAACAGTCCATCTTTGCACATAAGCCAAAGATATACAATTGGTTTTACAGTCCATCTTTGCACGTAAGCCAAAGATATACAACTGTAAAACCAATAATCAACAATCCATCTTTTTCCGTAGGCCAAAGAAAATTTTTACCACATCATTCAACTGTAAAAATAAATAATCCACATCACTTAATTATCCATGCACTACGAGCCAAGGATATTCGTTAATATCACATCCACAAATTATCCATGCACTATGGGCCAAGGATATTCGTTATTATCACCAGTGATCATAATCATACCAAACAACTGTACATCAATGCACTACGGGCCAATGAAGACATTTACCACATCATTTGTAACATTACAGGTCATGATTATACCGATACATAATTCCTGGTCATAATCATACCAATCAACTATCCATCAATGCACTATGGGCCAATGTGAACTTTTACCGCATCATTTGTAGCATTACAGGTTATGATTATACCGATGCATAATTCCTAGTCATAATCATACCAATCAACTGTCCATCAATGCACTATGGGACAATGATGACTTTCATCAGAATATAAGCATGAGGATGATGACAATGATATAAGAATTCTGTAACAACCCAGAGAATCCGAATTGTTCAGAATTTAAGTTTAAAGAAATAGTTATTAATAAAATGAATTTTTATTAATAATATTATGTGTTATATGTTTATTAATCATTCTAGAACCTAGGATGATTATAAATCGGGAGGATTCTGGGTACGAACTAGATTGAATGAGAATGAATTTTCAAGACGAAAATTAAATTTGTCTGGGAACAAATTTTTTTTTGGGGAAAAAGACGAAATATGCACTTTTACTCGACGAAACCCTAAGGGTTAGGGTTTGAATAACCTAAGCCTTTCCGAGAGTTCGGTATGTCAAAATGACATTCCTTTTAAAGATTTGATGATAATATATCATGAAAAGTTAAGTAAGCCGAAAAAGTTTTTCTCGAAAAATATGCAGAAATTGGACGAAAAAAAAACGATGAAAAGTACTGTTATGTACTTTTCATTTGTTTAACTACAATAGGGGAAAACGTGAAGGAAAACGCTTAATATCAAAAAGTGTTTTTCAATTTTTCGGAGATCCGAAAAATATGTATCAAGACCTTCGTTAGAACTTTTGGATGCCAAACATGAAAAGGGAGATAACAGAATATGTTAGTAAGTGCTTAACTTGTCAGAAGATTAAGGCTGAACACCAACGACCTAGTGTGTTATTGCAATCATTAGAAATTCCAGAGTGGAAATGGGAGCATATCATAATTGACTTTGTGGTAGGACTTCCCACATCAAGAAAAGGATACGATGCCATTTGGGTAATAGTGGATCGATTGACGAAATCGGCTCACTTTCTACCAATAAGAGTAAGGTATAATCTAGAACAATTAGCTAAATTGTATGTCAAATAAATTTTTTCAAGACATGGAGTACCTGTTTCGATTGTGTCAGATCATGATCCACGATTCACATCGAACTTTTAGAGGAGTTTGCAAGAGCAAATGGGAACGCAGTTGAGATTAAGTACGGCGTATCATCCTCAAACGGATGGAAAAAGTGAGCGGATAATTCAAATGCTTGAAGATATGTTAAGATCTTGAGTTATGGATTTCAAAAGGACTTGGGACGAACATTTACCGTTGGTAGAATTTGTGTATAACAATAGTTTTCACGCTAGTATAGGCATGCCGCCTTACGAAGAATTGTATCAGAGGAAGTGTAGAACCCCACTATGTTGGGATGAGGTAGGTGAACATCGGATGTTGGGACCTGAGATGGTACAACAGACGACATACATGGTAAAACTAATACGTACTCGATTGGTAATGGCTCAAGATAGGTAGAAGAAGTATGTTGATCCTCACCGAGAGAAGAGGGAATTTGAAGTAGGGTCATATGTATTTCTGAAAGTATCGCCTTGGAGAAGAAAGATACATTTCGGAATGAAAGGGAAGTTAAGTCCAAGGTTTATAAGACCTTTTAAAATTTTAAAAAGAGTGGGAGAGGTAGCTAATGAAGTAGCTTTACCTCCATAAATGGAACGTATACACAATGTCGACGTCGGGATTTTTTAATGTCCCTTTTCGTTACATGTTCTTTCGTGTTCTCATGTTAATGTGAAATTTGTTTAAAAAAACAAGTGAAAAAGGTCCGACATGTATAATGTCGATGATTTGACTTTAAGAGTCGCCAGTTGGAGTATTTAACTGGTTGCACCAACACAACCGAAAAGGTTTGCACATTGACCCAGTGATGTGACACTGCTAAACGAGTCTGTGAACCGAGATTCATTTGGGTTTGGGGTCTTGATTATGCGGAGGGAAGGTGTTAGGCACCCCTCGACATCCGTGTTGCCACAGTGACCACCACTTTTCAAGAAACTGTTATATGAATATGTGTGTGTGTGGATCAATGTGCAATTATTTGAAAGTAGTGTGAGGCCTCGTTCGCACCTATATACAAAGGGTTTAAATTTATAGAAAAATTCAGTTTTAAACAAGATATAGCAATGAAGTTTTGTAAAAAGTGGTTTTTCAAACCCTGTGTTCAATAGTAATTGAGACCTTTTCATACTTTCATTTTATTATTAAATGTTCGGCTTGTTTGTTTTTATTTTCGAGACGCGAGGCATCTTTGAGAAAATAATATACAGTAGTGCCGAACTCCTCATGGGTATGACAACCATCTAAGGAAATTCAAACACTGTAAATAACGTATAAGCTGCTTACAGCTGAAAAATGTCCATCATTGGAACCTAATCTAGATTCAGTAGACTGAATTTGTGATCACATGATTCCTAGGCTCACATGATACTGTAATTTGTATGGAAAGCAATAAGCAATTTTATACATAAAAGCTGTAAATATATATATACAAACATGATCAACCACCACGAAGTAACTCCACGGGGGATCGAAAATGTAATATATATATATATATATATATATATATATATATATATATATATATATATATGGACATGATCAACCACCACGAAGCAACTCAATGGGGGATCAGAAAAGTAAATAAAGCAGTAAATGCGATCAACTGCCACGAAGTAAACTCCAGGTAGGACGAAATATAAATAAAGCAGTAAAAGCGTTCAACTGCCACAAAGTAAACTCTAGGTAGGGCGAAATGTAAATAAAGAAATAAAAGGCCACGAAGTAAACTTCAGGCCTGACAGAAATGTAAATAAGCAGTAAACGCAGTACTGCTTATATATATATAAGTAGTAAACGCACCGGATGTAAATTCATGCTCATCGGATATGTCCGACAACAATTATACTCTGGGTATGCAAACAGGTCCTAAAATTTGGACCAAATTTTTTTTTTTTTGCTTTTTTTTGAAACAACTAAAAAAAATAAAATAAAATTATGGAACTGAAATTTTTCCATAATACAGTGTTTTGGGTGTGTTTTTAATACCTATACCAACCAATGTATGTACAGTCTGCCCAGACTGTACAGAAATGTTTTGGTATAGGCATCCAAATCACGCCCAAAACACTGTATTGTGGAAAAATTTCAGTTCCATAATTTTATTTTATTTTTAGTTGTTTTAAAAAAAAAAGCAAAAAAAAAAAAGGTCCGGATTTTGTTAAAATCCGGGAGTCTGGACCTGATCCGGACTATATATATATATATATATATATATATATATATATATATATATATATATATATATATAGAGAGAGAGAGAGAGAGAGAGAGAGAGAGAGAGAGAAATGAAAACCACGAACCGAAGTTCGGGCATACACACACAACACGACTCTCAATGTGTATAACAGTGTGTGCACATATGATAGGAAAGGCTTTATAGAATGTGAGAAGGCTTACAGTGGGCTGCCAATGTAGGCTTTTATGACTCTATCTGGATAAACACTCAGCTCCCGCCGGATAAACATATAGCTATATTTGAGCTAATAGATGTTTAAAATGAGGAAACACTCAATATGGGTGTGTACAGAGCAAATTGGACAAGGTTCCTCGCCTCTCTTTTTTTCAAAATGGCTAGCCCAAGCTCTGTGTTTATAGAGCTGCTAGCTGCAGGTGTACCTACGACAGCCTCAGATACACCTGCGGCTGGCTGAGCTGCCTGGGGTTCTGTGGGTCCCGTCATCTAAAAGTACTTGCACTCGTGCACTGTAATGTCTGCTCGAATTTGCAGAACTTCAATTCGAGCATCCGAAAGAGGTATATACAACCTTCTTCAGACCGCTTGTGTTGAGAGTTACACAATGACATGGATTAGAGGTTGTACAAAGTCAGGATGAGGGGACCATGCCCATAGTCTTCAAGCTTAAAATTCTATCCGGTGTGCTGCCACGCGTAATAGTCACTTGGGATTATAACTTATCGGTTCTTACGGGATATTGTTGTAGGTATGTATGTATGAAGTGTTGAGATGACGCGTAGGTATTGAGGTTGCAAGATGACGTTTAACTCTTCACCGGGGTTATCGCCGGGTTGAGTTGAAAGAAGACGTTGCTCAGGGTTACATCTGAGATTGGACTACTTGTTTGTATGCTGCAATTTCATCTTGTGAGTGTGCCTATCTGCCCGGTGTTAGCGCTGGGTCTGAGGTATGAGTGCCTCAGCAAGAGGTCTAAGATTGAAGCTAATATCATGCATTTGAAACAAGCATTTTCGGAGTTATCGCCGGAACTGCAATAACATTCCTTGGGGTTATCGCCAAGGACGAAAATCGGGGTTATCTCTGAGGTTGGGAATGATCCTTCCAGTGTGTGTTCAGGGGTTAGAAATGAGGTTCCCGATGTGTGTCTCGGGTTTTGAGATTGAACTTCCGGTAGTATCCGGAATGGATGTGAGCTGTCTTCCAGGGTTATACTCGAAAGACGAATCTACCCTCCTACAATGTCAGAAACAGTTGTGCATAAAATTTTGAGTGTCTACATATGCCCCTCTTTATCATATTCATGGAATGCTAGGCATGGATAGGATAAAGAATCCTAGAAACTTGAAATGCAAATAAGATAAACATGATGCTATGTGCAGCAACATGATGCAAATGTATGATGCATGATGGAAATGATTGTTGGTTCCCTGCTAACCCTGCAGGGATGACAATTAGTAATGGCTTGGACATGCGATCCAAGTCTTCAAGGATGTTGATGTTAGGGCTATCACCAAATTCTCGAATCCTAGACACTGGCTTTATTCTGCAGATGTGTCTCTCGTATTCAAGAGATCTGTGGGGATAAAGCTTTGTCTATTTGAGAATGTATATAACATATTCCCTCATCCTATCGGAGTTACTGCCAATAGTCTGTCATTGTCAGGGTTTCATGACCTTCGCTAATGTGTATATAACTGGATAGATCCATGTTGGGTGCATTGTCAAGGTTTCTTGACCTTTATTGATGTATGTGTCAATGGTTGCATTGTGTTGTAACCCCCTTCGGGGATACTTGTATAAGTTGCTTCGATGGGTTTACTTGCCATCGGCTGAAATGACGTTAAGGCTGCTTGACCCTCACTGATGTGTGTATCAATGGTTGAGAATGCGCTATAACCCCCGCTGGGGATATCCGGATGTTTGAAAGATTTGTGTTGTGACCCCCGCCGGGGATACTTCATCAGTTAATAACTTTGGCGTTGTAACCCCAGCCGGGGACACATTAGTATTTCGTGACTTCGGCATTGTAACCCCCGCCGGGGATACATTAGCATTTCATGATTTCGACGTTGTAATCCCCGCCGGGGAGGGTTTAGGGTTGTGACCCTGCAATGACGACATCAGACCTTTGTGGGGTATTGCCGAGCATGATTTGTGAAAGCTGAGCTCATTGGTATAGTATACCCGGCATTCAAGAGAATACCAATGAGATGACGGGAGTTTAATCTTGACCCGTAAAAAACCAGGATTCCATGCTATTTTGTTCAATCGCGTAACATTTTTATTCCTGATTTGGCCTTTTCAGCTTGTGAAACCTCCTTTACAATTCTAAATAGAGCGAACCGGAGGTGTGGGATCCACGTAGGAGTGCCGTAGGTACACCAGTAGCAGCCGCAGGTGGACCTATGGCCAAATATAGCTATGTAAAGTCCAAAGGTGGCTTTCATAATTCATTTTCAAGCTGCGCTGCAAAGGAAATCTGAGAGCTCTTCTTCAGATCTGCTGAGTTCGGGAAACTTTTTGCATATTCTGCCACTGTACAAGCATTCTTCACTATCCTGGTAACATATGCATGTATTTTTTTCTAGTTTCTATCCGTTGGAAAATGACCTATCACATGAAATGCATTTAGACACATAGTAGTGAATATGCATGCTGATATGACTTGATAAAAAATATTCAACATAGAAAATGTTAGTATTAAACCATGCTGAACATAATGATGTGAAAAATTTGACTTTTGAAACAGACAAATTGGAAACTTTTACTGTCATTTCTTATCATATCTGAGGACAAATGAGTAAAAGTAGAAAAGCAAAACAATCCTGGTAATTAAACTACACTTACGGATTTTTTACTGTGATGTATTAATGCATGTAGGGTGTATATTACTTTGTATAGGTGTGCTACTGAATGGCCACCTAGTCATGCCTATGTGCCTGTGGATAGTCCCACTTACAAAGGGGCTATGGCAAAATTTTTCCAAAATGTAGGCATTCGGTAGTCATGCATTTTTAACTCTACTGTAGATGTATGTTAAAACAATGCATGCATGCATGTAATCATAAGATGCATTTTGAAAAGCTCTAGGTAAGAATTTACCACACCCTTTCTGAGGTGATTTGGGGATCTGTTGTCCAGATATTATAAATCCGGATCAGCAGAGTAGTTCCCACAGGACCACTTTTGGTGTACGGAGGAGGGCTTCCAAAGTTCCTCGTCCCCGTTCTGTTAGACAGCCTCGTCGTTTGGTGGAGGCGGTGATACGTCCTATCCGAGTTGAAGTGCCGAATGTTGAGGATGAAGAGGAGGATGTACCGATTGAGGTACCTGCTCCTGCTGTACGTGTTCCCCGTAGGGATTTTCCAGGTATTCAAGTGGTGAACCCAGATCTTCTAGGTGACTTGAGTAGGCATCCTTTAGTTTACCTGCACGCAAATGAGGTATGAAGTTAGATCTTAAATCTTCTTTATTTCCTTTTGATGAGGAACAAAGGGTTCTGATGTTGATCTGCATTTGATGTAGGTTCCCGGCTTCACACAGTCTCGAGGGAACTGGTTCAACATCCACACTATGTATCAGGATTTGAATGATGACTATAGAGTGATCGTATATGGATGGGGATTTGGGACGTTATTCTCCATTATTCCCCGTCGTTGTCCTTGGTGTTACCTTAGGGCATTGTCTGAGCGCTGGTTTCACCAGACCCAGTCACTCTATTTGTTGGACTGTGAGGTGATGATGATGCTGATGGATTGTCGGTTTATCACAGGTATGGAGTTTGGAGGGGATCAAGTGCCTTGCAGGCGGATATTACCCCAACTGCTGTCAGATCCTTGTTGGGAGTTCCGACGGAGGCGCTCAAGGGCAGGACTATTCGTACTGGTCCTTTGAGCGTAGATGCTATGAGGGGGCTTTTGAGTGAGCCTATACCCGATGATGTGAGAGTCAGGGATCCCATTCTTTGGCGATTGTTCCTGATGATCATTAGGGGCTGCTTCATAGCAGATAACTCTTATACGGTGTCCTTCACTTTGATCAGCGCCACTCGACACGTGGATTGTATAGGAGAGTATGATTGGGGTTCCTACACCTTTGCCTACTTCCTCAGGGGAATGCGCATGCGATCGCAGGGCTTGACTGGAGCATGGTTAGGTTTATACCCATTTCTACTGGTGAGTGTTTCTCTTGTCTTTTCCCATGTACAGGTTAAGAGTGTTGACTGACAGCAGATGTTGCCTTTGTGTTGGCAATTTTAGGCCTATGAGAGGCTTCCATGTTTGCATCCTATTAGCGTGCTTAGTTTAGACACCTATCCACGAGGACGGAGATGGCATCATTCCATACTGGCGGAGGTCCCTGTTGCTGAGGGTTTCACTCATTGTCGCCAAGCTGGAGTTGTTGACAACGGATGTCATCACATGGGTTCCCTACTCTGGGGAGCATTTGGGTGTTGGATTTAAGGATGAGTACCCGACTGGAGTTGAGTACGTCATTTCCACCCGCATGATTCCTCTTTTCACAGATGGAGGATGGGAGCTCTATTTAGGATAGTGTGCTATCAGGAGCACTACAGGAGAGATTCGCATGCTGATCTTGCCTCCTTCTATGCGTTATTGGCCTATTTTGCAGTCACCCATCATTGACATCCCATTGTTGGGGATTGACAGTTTTACATTGTCAGAGGGCCCCTACACTTAGGAGATGTTCCAGCATTTGTGCTTCCCTCGTACCATTGGAGCTCAGACCCGCGCCACAAAGTTTATGGGGGATATGGTTCCAGGATCCATGATGATAACGGATTGGCTAGCCTGTGTCAGAGATCCAACTCATTTGACACAGATTGACAGATTAACCCGGCAGCTGGACCGGACACATCTCTTCATCCAGCATTTTCGCAGAGATCCTTTATATGTAGATACTTTTGATCCTTCCAGCTCTGGAGTTGGCCCCTCAGGTGACCCATAAGGCTTTATCAGTGCAGATCCTCCCTTGTATAGGCCTTACATCCCTGTAGATAGAGATTCAATGACTCAGGAGGAGTTGCATCAGGTGGACAGGATCGATGATGTAAACATCGACACTATTAACTTTTTCTGATGTATATTTCTCGTTATCTCTTTTGATAGACCTCTGTTAGTTGCTGGGTAGCTTTGCCCCATTTCTCTGTATTTTAGATGTATAAAGATGTATTAGATGATGATATACTTAGGAATGTATGTACAGTTTTCCATTCCCTATATCATATTTCCATCTATTGTATCATGCATGTTATTATGTTATGCATATGTATGTATGTCCAGAGATATTCAACATTAACCCCTGAATGGTCTTATGACACGGCTCGTACATATGTCTTTTTCGACAGTTAGCCGTATTGATCGTACCCCACCATTTTTGGTGGCATTTGGTATGCGTTCATGGTATGATAGTATGTCACCATCAGACATGCTGACTGTAGATGATTTACTGTAGCATACTATGACCATGTTGATGTTTCAGGTTCCCACAGGATTTGTAGAGGGTATGCTAAAGCACTGGGTATCGGACAGGTAGGTTTTGGGATTTAGGACCCAGGAGTTGACTCCTACTTTGGAGGAGTATGCACGGTTGACGATTCTATCGCTAGACAGACCTTCCGTGCATATGGCGATTGTAGACATGAGTAGACAGTTCATGACCCTCACCAGATTGAGACGTAGAGTGGTACAGGATGAGATTACATCTGACCACGTGATATCCCAATGTTTTCTATTTGTTAGATTTGACTCTGAGGATAGTTATGCACGACATTTCGGGGATTTCACCACACCGGCGGACCATTGGCGTTCAGCTAGAGTGGATGTACTATTATTGTGCGTATTGTCATACGTCTTTATGCCACAGTATATGGATGAGTTGGATATCGGCGTCATTATTGTAGTCAGAGCTCTCAGGGAGGGTCATACCATTATACCGATGATCATTGTAGAGACTCTGAGGTCAGCTACATACTGCTGCACTTATCTGGTAGGAGTGTTTACAGGTAGCTCGGTCATGCTGTACGTGTGGTTTATGTCACACTTGAGACCGATTGGCACATTCAGATGTCATACTCCTTTTAGCCTGCAGAGTATACATATGTTGCATCTTGGTCAGCTTTCCTGGCAGGGATTGGAGATCCATTCACTAAACTGCCATTTTTCATGTCTTAGCTCACCCTACAGCTTCATTACTCATGCTCCAGGCATGGATTATCTACCTCTATCTGGTTTGAGAGGATTGATCATTTACCACCCACTTGCCGTGATGTGTCAGTTTGACCAGTTTCAGGATTTTCATCCTTTCGAGGGAGCAGTGAGTCAGCGCTTCGCTTCACACCGTTTATCAGTAGAGGACAGATCCAGGTTGTATTCCTGTTGGGATCAGCGAGAGCTGGCTAAGTTTTCTGTATGTCATCCGGGTTATTCTGCAGAGTATTCAGCATGGATGAAGATAAAGACTGCATCGACTATGGTAGTATCCATAGTGCAGGGTATAGATCACAATGATGAGGAGCCTATAGAGGACGCTAACATTCCCACCGAGGAGGATTTGACTTTCGAGCTGCCAGCATTTGTGATGGATTCTCCCACCCCGAGTGCCACTGTTACCCAGTATTCAGCACAACATTTGGAACAGAGCTACATCTGATGACCTATGATAGAGATCAGGCTAGGGCCGCGATGTTGATAGCTCTTGATGGGAGAGACGCCGCTCTGTTAGAGAGGGATGAGGCTAGATCAGCCAGGGATGCATTGATTGTGGAGCGGGATGCCGCCTTATCAGCTAGGGATGTGGCTATTACAAACAGTACTTCAGTTAGATCCTAGATGACTGTCACCCTTGCTGACACGAGTGCTTACATTGATGAGCATTATGCTACCTTGCAGTTAGCCTCTGATCTGCTAACTCGTGTAGATACCATTGGGCAGGAGCTTGCAGCGTAAACTCAGTCTTCAAAGAGGGATGCCATGTTAGATGTGATAGTCCGCATACATATAGATCTGTAGATAGCTTTGTATTTTCCTGCACAGACTAACTTAGCCATTTTTTCATGTATAACATAGATGTATATATCAAACAGTATTATGTATGGCAGTGAAATATATTTTGATTCATTTCCCTTTTAATTATGCCTTGATACTTGCTTGATATTTGCCTGCTTCTTCAGGGCCTTGTGATCTTGATGCATTCTTAACTTATCCTTGATAGGTGGACATTGAAACGTCGCAAAAAATCTCTCAGAATGGATCATCGATCTCCGTATATCCCTACCATCTTTGGTGTCTTGGGATTGGTATCTGTATGGAAAAGTGGAGAGGAGGGTAGTTTTTCCTCTCTAAGATTAATCGCACCACAGATGGTCACCAGTACTTCTATTTATGAGAAGCCTAGTTAATTCCATCTCTTATGGATTGGTATTTATCTTTGAGGCACAACCGCAACTTAGATGGTCACCGAATCTTCTATTTGTGAGAAGAAATTGGGTAATTCCATCCCTTTGGTTTGAAACCGATGAAATGTGGTGGATTGAAGGGTGATCCCAGTACCGTGTGACAAGTATTTTTGTTCTATTAGGGGTTAGACTAAACCATGAATGGCTGCCTACATACTCTTATTGAAGAGGAGATCAAGTCTGCGTAGTTCGAACTTGGTGTAAGAGGTTCAACGCTGAATGTGAAAGGAAGATGAGTGTAGAAATGTTTTTGTAGAGAAAGGGCAGAAATGTTTTTGTTCCATTTTTTTATTGTTGCGACCGGGCCATATAGATTATGGTTGCCTACGTACTCCTGGGTATCAGGGAGATCAAGTCGACGTAGTTTGCCCCTCAAGACGAATCGCATCCAAAGAGAAGCGTGAATCCCATGGGCAGGCTATATTACGGGGACAAAAAAGTTTAATACCATAATGGTGACAAACTACAGGTGTGGAAAAAGTTTGATCCCATTTTTAGGACAAACTGCAAGCGTAGAAAAGCTTAATCCTGTCTTCAAGATAAACTGCAGGTGTGAAAGGTTCAATCCCGTCTTCAGGATAACCAAAATTGTTTGCAAGGTTTGAAATGAGGTGAAACCAAGCCGTTGGTTTGAAGTATATATTTCCCTAAGGGGCAGAAGAGTATGTAAAAAGGATAGGGTTCAAAACCGGAATGACTGGTGATTTGATGATCAAAACCAGGATGTTTGTTTGATGGTAACTTCAGATATAGTACCATTTCACGGTGTCCGAGTTGATAAGCCATGAAAATTCATCGCCATCCATTTCCTGCAATCTGAGAGCACCTCCCATCAATATCTCCTTGACAACAAATGGGCCTTCCTAGTTAGGAGCGATATTTTCCCTTAGATTGATCTTGGTTGTCAATGATCTTCTTTAAAACAAAGTCATGTTGTTTAAACCGCCATAGCCAGACTTTTCTATTATATGATCGTGCGATCCTTTGCTGATATAACTGACCATGGAAGATAGCCGCAGTTCACCTTTCGTCTATTAGAGACAATTGGTGATAAATGTCTTGTACCCATTGGTCTTCATCCAACTGAGCATCCATCAACACTCTGAGGGATTCCATTTCCACCTATATGGGGAGTACTGCTTCCATCCCATAGGCTAATGAGTAAGGGGTTGCCCCAGTGGAAGTACGTATTGAAGTTCTCTAGGCTATTAAAGTCAGAGGCAAGAGGTCAGGCCATTTTTTGTGATTGGCGGACATTTTCTGCATGATCTTTTTGATATTTTTATTAGCCGCTTCAACAACACCAATCATCTTTGGATGGTAGATGACGGGGTTAAGGTGTTTGATGTGGAATTTTTTCTATAACTCCTCCATCATTCTGTTGTCTGACACAATGACCTCTAGTTGTCCATATCGACAGACAACATTATTTTTGATGAAAGCAATGATGACTTCTTTAGTAACCCTTGGGAAGGAGGCTGATTCTACCCATTTGGTGAAGTAGTCGATCATGGTAAATACAAATCGATGTCCATTACTAGCTTTGGGCTCGATGGGCCCGATCACGTCCATTCCCCATATTGAGAAGGGTCATGGTGAACTCATATTGTGGAGTTCCCTTGGAGGGGAGTGGATGGAATTTCCATGAATCTGGCATTGATAGCACCTATTGACGTGATCAACATAGTAAGCTTTGAGTGTAAGCTAATAATGCCCTGTTCTGAGGATCTTTTTGACAAGTAAGAGTCCGCTCATGTGAGGACCACATACTCCACCATGGATCTCATCCATGAGCCTCTGAGCTTGATCTTTATCCAGACATTTGAGGAGACCTAATCTTGCATCTCTTTTGTAGAGTGCATCTCCGCTCATGTAGAATTTCATAGTAAGTCGATGAATCCACCTCTTCTCAGTTAGGCTCGCCTCAGCGGGTGTAGATCCATCTCATAGATACTCCTTGACGTGCTGATACCAAGGGTTGTGGATGGGAGGTAGCTCATCTGATACTTCTCCAACATAGTTCCCAGAGATCGGGGCCTTTTGTAGTGCAAATGTGATGCTTGGCATGTTTTCCTTGTCAGGTGTGTGAATCAAGGAGGCCAAAGTTGCTAATGCATCCGTAAAATCATTCCTATTGCGAGGAATGTGTAGAAAGAAGATTTCTTCGCACTCCAAAGACATCTGTTGAACTTGCCGATGGTAAGGCTGAAAATGAAATTCTTTGGTTTGATAGATTCCTGAGGATTGTCTGATTACCAACTCTGAATCCCCGAAGATAGTTAACCGCCTGATTCCCATTGAACGGGAAAGTTTTAGCCCCATGATACAGCCTTTATACTCAGCTGTGTTGTTGGTGCTGACAAACTGTAATTTGATGGCGATGGGATACTGATCCCCCGTACCGGATACTAGAATTTCTCCAGCTCTAGAACCTTCTGTGTTAATAGTTCCATCAAAATACATTTTCCACGTACGGCATGTATCGTACTGATGTTGTTACTGAACTGTCATTACCCCTTCATTGGGGAAGTATGTTTCCAAGGGTTTGTAGTCCCCTGCAGGTGCGGTGGCCAGTTGATCCACAATTCCTTGACCTTTGACAGACTCTTGTGTCACGTAGACGATGTAAAATTGTTATAGGATCAACTGCCATATGGACAGTTGACAATTCAGTATGGGCTTACTAAACACATACTTGATAGGATCCACGCGGGATATGAGTTTGGTTGTGTGACCATGGAGGTAATGTTGTAACCTCATAGAACCCATGCTAAAGCACAACATGTTTTCTCAATCAGAGTGTACTTGTGTTCACTGATGCTGAATCTTTTATTGAGGTAATAGATAGCTCGTTCTTGGCATCTATTATCTTTTTACCCCAACATACAACCCATGGCATTGTCATTTATGGACAGGTACATGAATAGGGGAACATCATCCCTGGGTGGTACCGAAACAGGAGCGTTAATCAGCTGTTCTTTAATGGTAAGGAAGGCTTTTTGACACTCATCGTTCCATTTCATGGAGGATTTCTTCCTTAACAACTTGAAGATGGGCTCACAGGTTGCTTTGAGTTGAGAAATGAACCTGCTAGTGAAGTTGATTCTTCCCAAAAATCCTCGTATTTCCTTCTCTATCTGAGGAATGGGCATTTCCTTGATGGCCTTGATTTTGGCAGGATCCAGTTCAATCCCTTTGTGGCTGATTAGGAAATCTAACAACTTGCCTGACTTGACACCAAAGGCGCATTTGGCTCGATTCAACTTCAAGTTGTACTTATGTACCCTGTTTAATAGCTTTATGAGATGGTCTAAGTGGTCTTCCTCCCTTCGGTATTTAACAATGATGTCATCCACGTAGATCTCTATCTCCTTATGCATTAAATTATGAAAAAGAGCCATCATAGCTCGCTAATAGGTTGCCCGAGCATTGATGAGGCCGAATGATAACCGTCTGTAACAAAAAGTCCCCCAAGGCGTGATGAAAGCAGTTTTCTCACGGTCCTCCTCAACGACCATAATTTGATGATACCCCGCAAAGCAATCAGCAAAGGAGTATATGTCGTATTGAGCAGTATTGTCAATAAGAATGTGGATAAAGGGCACAGGAAACAATCTTTAAGGCAAGCTTTGTTCAAATTCTAGTAATCCACGCAGACTCGCACCTTTCCTCCTAGTTTAGGCACGGGAACAATGTTGGATATCCACTCTGGATATGTAGACACCATAATAATGCCAGCTTGAAATTGTTTCACAATTTCTTCTTTGACCTTTAAAATCCACTCAGGTTTCAATTGCCTGATCTTTTGCCTTAACTAGCTTGAATCCTTCTTTAATAAGAAGGCGATGAAAAACAATGTCAGTGGATAAACCCACCATGTCTTTATGAGACCATGCAAACACATCCTGGAATTGGGTTGATAGAACAACCTATGTCATTCCGCTGGTTTGGTGTGAGGTCTGAACCAATCTAGATTAGCTTAGGGTTTTCTAAGGTTCCAAGATTGAAAGAAATGGTTTGGTCAAGGTTGGGCTTAGGTTTGTCTGCGACCCATTCCTTAATCTCCTAAGGTATCTCAATGTCCTCTTGTATATCCATCAAGTCTGAGTCCAACTTTGCATCAAAGTTACAGCCCTTGTGGAGAGAAGGCACCTCATCAGCAAGTACATGCACATCTAAATTCAGAGTCCTGAAACAAAGTATGCTTTCACTTAATATATGCAACTGTTTGATCATACAAAATGTTAGCATGTACTTAATAAAATAACTGCTAGTACTATAAAGAAAAGAAAGCAATTAAAGTTATCTACAGGGCAGAGGGATTTTCTGCCCATTTTACCCTCGTCGACCAATGCATGGAGTCCTGCTCCAATTGTCGAGGGCAAAGTTCTGATGGACTACAGTGATGGAAGTATCATCATTGTCCTCCTTCTCCTGAATGATAACCATGACATCTGGGCAATCATCGTCTGGGGTATATATGTTTTTATGTTCATCATGAACACTGATGCACATGCCTGACATCATCAAGGTGATGTCATGTTTACACTTTCGTTCCTTTTCTTCGACTTTGGGATCAGGAATCAGCACCTCTTTCGCTTTGATTGGTATTGGCTTGGGAAACAGTATGGCCACAACATAGGCATGCACCTTTACTGGACACTGTATCAATTTATGAGGTAAAGGTAGAGAAAATCGTCGTAAGGTGGAAGCCTGAGGAACCTGCTTGTGCTTATGAGGATTCCTATGACTGGAACAGGAAGAATAGCCTAGTCCGGCTGTTCCAATTTGACTGGACACTTGAATAGGGTTCTTAATACCCTACTGATTTTTACCAAGCCCTTGTCTAAGCTAATGATCCAATAACATCATTTCTTGATTGGCCGACATAACCTTGGTAGAAATCTTGGGTACGGGAAGTGGCACTCCAATAGGATGGTATTGCGTGTTACTCACTTCAAGAGCATCAAAACTGGCCGATTCAACCTCTTAATTGAAGCTGATGATTGGTAGAATTCCTTGTTCAGGACATTCCGGCTTAGCGTTGACAGTGACTAGACTGTTATTAAAAATGTATTTGAGTTGTTGATGTAGTGTGGAGGGAACGGCTCCAGCCATGTGTATCCATGGTCTCCCCAATAGTAGGTTGTATCCTAAATCTATCTTGAGGACATGGAAGGATACATTGAATGTATTTGGACCACTCTCAATTGGTAGCTCAATCTTTCTGATGGAATTTCTTCGGGATCCATCAAAAGCTTTGATAACCGTATGGCTGCTTTGGATCCGCTTGAGATTGATATTCAACTTCACCAAGGTAGAATAAGGATAGTTGTTCAGAGACAAGCCTCCATCTATCAAAACTCCAGCTAGCATATATCCGACAGACAAAACTGCAATATGCAATGGCTTGCAATGACCGGTCCCTTCGGGCGATATATTGTCATCAGTGAAGGATATCACATTGTTGTTGAAAATGTGATCAACCAGATTTTGAAATTTTTCCACATCCACTGATTTTGGAAAGTAGGCTTCTTCCAAAACCTTTAATAAAACCTTCCGGTGATCCTCAGACGATAAAACCAAGTCTAGTATTGATATATGGTGTGGAGCTTCTCGTAAGCTTAAAACTACCTTGGCTTCATTATGGCCCATAGTGCGGAGGAATTTTTCAATCTTCTCCATGGAAATCTTCACCTTTGCTTTACAAATAGGTTTCATAACCCGTTGGGGAAGATACAGTGGATTTCCCTTCGACACTATAGCAGTAATATGAGACATGGATCTTTCAGCTTCTCCATAATTCCATGGAACTTTATGTAAGCTGACAACATGATATTGTTGTCTGAAAGGTAAAGAAATTGACTCTGGTGTGGCCACTTTCAAAAGATTGTCAGCTCCTTTGAGTTGAATTGCTTATATGGGAAATGCTTTGACAGTCTCATCATCCACTTCGAATATAACTGATACTGATCCCTTCCATTTGGTAGGACATGTATTCCCACTCTCGAGTTGCACAGTGTCATTGTCTGCTAGTAGCAGTACACCAATATCAATAAGATTCTGAATGAGATGGCGTAGTGCTCAACATTCCTATGTGCTGTGATCGGGAGAATGTGAATGATATTGACATATTTCATTGGAGTTGAACCGTCCTAAACGGGGATTGATTAGAGGCATAAGGAAGGTAATTCTTCCTTCATTGATCAGCATTTGAAATATCTCCTCCATAGATTGTCCCAGATAGGTAAATTCCCTCTGATTGGCACAATCCCGACGAGCATTAGCATTTGCTCTCTTTGCAACCTTATGCTCCATAGCTTCGCTTTCTGAAGGAGGTGATGGAGCATTTATAACAAATGGAAGGAGATAGGCATGCTCCTATTTGACTAATTGGCGTGTGACTTAATGCTAGTGGGTCACTAGTTCTGTCAATTGCTCAATTTGCTTGCAAAGAGCTTTCATCTTTCGCTCCATAGTAAATTAGAATTTTGTATAATCCCATCTGTTAACACCGTCTTTGATGATCGGGGATGATTCACTGTTAAAATTGGAACTCTGTCCAGTGCTACAACTAATCATTTTGACCTCTTCTTTGTGTTTGAGGAAGAGGGTTATCTTGCACATGAGGTTGATCTGGTTTGGTGACCACGATCTTACCGTTGTCTATTAAATCTTGGATCTTGTGTTTCAAGGCCCAATAATCTTGAGTATCATGTCCTGGTGCTCCGGCATGATAAACACATTTTCGAGTAGTATTAAAACCACTCCCATTAGGGATGGCTGGTGGAAGAAGACGTGTAATTTTCTCCTGAGTAGTCAGAAGAACAAGAATATTCACGAGCGAGTCTCCTAAGGGTGTGAACGTCAGAGGGCGCTTTTCATCTCCACCTTTAGGCAATGGAGGGTTTGAAGATTGTGCTTGAAAAGGGGAATAGTTTCTCCTCTGTATAGGCATGCTTTGATTACCTTTTTGACCTTGTAGTATCAAGGAAACATCCTCCTCTTTCTTTTTATGGACCCTCCGGGGGTTATTTCCATAAGATCCGAAGTGGATGTGCTCAGCAACAGCTTTAAGAGCGGCTATGTCTTGAATTTTACCAGACTTCAATCCCATCTCAGCCATCTCTCCATGCTTGATCATTTCAGAGAATGGTTTGCTAATACCAGCTAAGACTCTCTCATAGAAAGGAGCTTCCTGTACATCTATGAATTTCATGACCATTTCTGATTCCGTCATTGAAGGAATAACTTTAGCAGCAAGGCGCCTCCACCTTTGAGCACTCTCTGAAAGACTCATTAGACTGTTTCTTGACCTTGTTAATTTGGTACCGGCCAAGAGCCATCTGAGATTGAAAACTGTATTGAGTGAGGAAGGCGTGAGCTAGCTCTTCCCAGCTATGGATCTTTGAGTTGTCTAATCTGGTATACCATGAACGGGCTTCTCCAGTCAGACTCTTCTGAAACAGCTGCATTCTGAGCTTTTTCATCTTCCGCGTAAGATCAAAGTTGTGCAATGAACACTTTCAAATGTGTATAAGGATCTCCTAGTCCGTCATATTTTTCAAAATTAGGGGTTTTGAATTTCTCTAGATAATGAACACCAGGGAAGATGCAGAGGTTAGCATATGAAACACTTCCATGTGTTCCAATCCCTTTGAGAATTTGGATAGTTTCCTCTATTTGGAGTACCTTCTTCCTAATTTCACCCGCCATGCAGTAATCCACGTAGACAGATCATTTCCACGATTTAATATGAAACGAATACGAAGGGTCATTCACCATGTATGTGGTAATCCACATAGGTAGGTTATTCCAACAGAATAATAAAGAATGGAACTAGGTCATACGTAAAGGCACAGACAGGATATTCCGACAGAATAATAAAGAACGGAACCAGGTCAGACGAAATTCACACCGACAGGATATTCCAACAGAATAATAAAGAATGGAATAACAATAGAAATCACCATGCATGCGATAGACCGCACAGACATGTTATTCCAATAGAATAATAATTAATGGAACCAGGTCAGACGTAATACGCACCGACATGATATTCAAATAGAATGATAAAGAATGGAATAACAGAAGAATTTCACCATGTATGCGGTACTTCATAGACATGTTATTCCAACATAATGATAAAGAATGGAATAACAGAAGAATTTCACCAAGTATAGGGTAGCCCGCATATACAGGTTATTCCAACAGAATAATAAAGAATGGAATAACAGAAGTTCTTTTCATGAATACAAAAGAATAATACCCCTTACCTTAAAAGAAAACTGGATACCGCAATAGTGAGGTAACAGATTTCTCTTCTTCTTTCTCTCTATAGATTTTCTCTCTATAGCTTCTCTCAATAATTTCTCTCTCTAGAGTTTCAGTGAATTCGTAAAAAATAATGAAGGAATGAGCT
The DNA here is from genome assembly GCA_020205505.1 of Panax japonicus. NCBI lineage: Eukaryota > Viridiplantae > Streptophyta > Magnoliopsida > Apiales > Araliaceae > Panax > Panax japonicus. The sequence goes on from JAINUV010000855.1 coordinate 142,253, forward strand.
TCTATTTATAGGAGAATGGTCTGAATAGTAATTAATTCATGAACGGTCCAAATTGATTTACTTTTAAACGGACGGTCCAGATTGGTTTACAATAAAATATTCTAATAAAACAAAATCTTTTAAATAAAATATAATATATTCTATTTATAATCTAATAAAACGAATAACTTTATAAAAGTATTCTGTTTTATATAAAAAAAATTTACTATACAAACACTATGCACGCACTATGCAAACACTATGCATAAAAAAATATATTATATTCTAATTATTGTCTAATAAAACAAATAACTTTATAAAAGTATTCTATTTTATATAAAAAGATTTTACTATACAAAATACTATGCATAATAAAATATATTATATTCTAATTATTGTCTAATAAAACAAATAACTTTATAAAAGTATTTTGTTTTATATAAAAAGTTTTTCTATTTTATTACATTAATAATACTAATAAAACAAAACTTCATCATCATTATTATAATTCACACTATTAATCGACCAGGTCTTTCCTAGGAAAGAGGGGGCTTTCCAATAAGTATTTCTCCTTATTGGCGCGCAATTAGGTGATCAAACCTCTCCTTGAAAGAACTTCTAGACATCGTTAATATTACAAATAATAACATTAATAACTTTATTATCTCAATTATTGATTTAATTATATATAAAATACAGACAATAATTTAATCAAATAACGTGAAATACTATGCAACAGTTACTGAAGCAATAATTGAATAAAACTGAGTGACTTCTCGCGTAAGCATCAATAAACAATACAGTGTGCTTCTATGCAACCACGCGTATTACTGTACTTTTACTACCGAGAAGTTCGACAGTTTTAACGGTAAAACTTCCTTCGTTATTTTCATAAAAATATTTTTGTCATTTTCTCAATCCGAAAATAATTCCATTGTGGGATCCACCAATGATTGTACCGTCGTATGGATATTCCCCAATAAAAAGTATATTCCCCGACCAATCGAATATTATATAACAACTTGAATACTTTACAAAATTTATAAATATTACCCACAACTATAACATTATCTCAAATCCACACCATAATTTTTTTAAAAAAATATTTCGAGATAATTAAATCTTTATTCATAAAATTTGGGGGTCTCACAATCTCCCCTCCTTATGAAATTTTGCCCTCAAAATTTATATACGTACCTGGTATATCGAAGAGGTAAGGATACCTTGACTTTATTTCAGATTCTAACTCTTGAGGTATAACCTTTGAGTGTTGAATACGATCCTTCTTATCCAAGATTTTAACAAGTATCTACTCATACGTTAAATCTTCTACTATCTCGTCTAGTTCTAATTTAATAACATGAGTCAGGTCATCCACATATTTACGTAACATCGATACATGAAAAACGTTATGAACACGCGACATACTTGGCAGTAAAACGAGTCTATAGGCCACAGTTCCTACTCAATCGAGGATTTCAAATGGGCCAATAAAATCGAGGGTTGAGATTTCCTCTCTTTGTCAATTCTTGATTCTAGAATATCGCCCTCTTGAACCTTCTTCTTCACATTCATCAGCTCTGAGTATGTAGCTTGAGCGGTTTTAACTTTGTCGATTAAAGTTGATTCTACTCGTATATTTGTTATCTTCATGTGGGGCCCCTAGAATCTTTAACTCTATCTTCATCATTTGTAAGTTATACAAAATGGGTTTTGTACTGGGGTCAATATAAAATTCAATTTCATGCTTTAGGGGTAGGTTAAGAAGTCTTCAAGAATACGTCAGAAAATTTATTAATAATAGAAATATCATTCATAATTGTGACCCTCATCCAAGACTTGGATAACACGTCACCTTGATATCTATCAACTTGCCAGCGTTATTCACGACGTCTCCTACGGATAGTCTGGCTTTGGTGCATTCCACACAAGAAAGTCATCAGATAAAGGCTCGGGGCTCTTTAGTTATGGCTTGATATGACAATGATTGACTTTAGTAGTTTGGTTACTTGAATTCATATAACAGGTTGGTCAAGAATATGAAAGTTAACAACCTTACAAAAATAATCAATTTTAGCATGATGAGTAGTTAACCAGTCGATTCCTAAAATCACATCAAAGGCAAGTACTTTCAAAGAGATAAGATTGACAGGTAACGAGAAAGTGTCGATTTGAATCAAACAAGATTTATAAACAGTGGAGGTAACAAAGGTTTCTCCTAACGGAGTTTCAACAGATAAGTCAAAGTCTATCTTCTCCGGAGTCAAATTTAAATGTTGAACGCAAGCAAGAGAGATAAAAGAATGGGTAGAATCGGTATCTAATAAGGTATAGTCTTCGAAAAAATTTATAATTAACTAACTCGTGCTAACTTCGTTCGGGTTACTCGCTTTTTGAGAAGTCACGAAAAACGCTCTTCCTAAAACCACCGACTTTGTTTTATTCGTATCCACCTTTGGTGCCAACGTCCCAGCTGGACTTGACTTCACTATACGACAAAATCGAGTTAAATAACCTTCTCTTCTTGAAATTTCCACTTCTATTATCTTGGCCATGATTACCATCGAAGTGGTTACCATTCTTGGGATGATAATTTCTGTGACGCCCCCAAAATAGGTATACAACACCCATTCTGAGTCGCCAAAATACATGGTATAGAAAGCAAACTACAACTTCAATAATACAAGTGTCGTATGAAATACGACAATACATACTGTGAGTTTAAATAAAAATATTGTCTTCTAGACAATATTCACATGCAAATAAGTCCTCATTACAATTATTCAAACACTATTTTACAGAAATAGTGAGGACAACTACAACATCATCCTAGAATCATCACTCCATACCCCGACTCGATCCCGCTATGTTCTCACCTCCTGAGAAGAAAAATGGAACAAAAAGGAAAGGGTGAGCTCAACTAGCCCAGTAAAGAATATTATGACTAAGATAATATACAACAAATTATCGTTAGTCTTCAACAGGGAAAAATCTGATAGAATACAATAGACAACAAATTTTAGATCAATAAATGCAGCGGAAACAGCAATCCATTAGAAGAGTCATGTAGAGGATGAATTCTACTGTCTTCTAATATTTAAGAGTCCATCATCAATATTTTATCCCTGTAACAACAATCAATATACATCTTTAATCATCTTTGCACTACAGGCCAAAGATATTCATTTATATCACCAGTTGGTCATGTTCATCTCAACACCTGTTCATCTTTGCACTACGGGCCAAAGAGATTCATCAGCTTAATCATTCATCTTTGCACTACAGGCCAAAGATATTCATCAAGTATCATCATTAAGGACTGAGGATGATGAAAAACATTTTTAAGAACAAATCCAGTGAAACAAAATGACAAGGATTAAGGATTAAGGATTAAGGATTCGTACTTTAGTTTGTCCAAATTCACAAATACTCCATAATAAACAATTATGAGCCCAACTTCAAGAATGAAGATCAAAACATGGATACAATCAAAGATAGTAGCCAAAATAGACGTTTTGGACAAAAAGAAAAATTTTCATTTTTCGGTGAATAGTGCCGTATTCGTGAATAGTGCCGTATACATGAATAGTGCCGTATACGTGAATAGTAACTCCGACACCAAAAGATAGAAATTTCACAAAAAAACATCTTCACGCTTCGTGAATAGTACTCGTGAATAGTAACTCGTGAATAGTAACTCATGAATAGTAACTCATGAATAGTAACTCGTGAATAGTAACCCCGACATGAAAAAGTTCCAAATTTGATAAAAAGTTCCAACCAATATTTCAGCATAATGATATTGAAGAAATAATATCATTTTAGAAGAAAATAACATCCCTTACCTCAAAAAAACAGTACTTCGGAAGGAAAGGTCGGAAGTGATGCTAAATGAAAACTTCTATGAACAACAACTCTCAAAGTATCAAAATACTCACAAAATACACTCAATAATATAGAGAGAGGGAGAAAACTTTGTTTCTGGTGTGATTTTCAATTCTAACTTAGCCCTCTATTTATAGGAAAATTTTAGCCCGCCGAAGCAGACTTGACCTGCTACCTGATGGCTTTACCTGCTACTATTGCCACCTACCACATTTGAAATAAAAATTCAGCACATTTTTCACCAACCACAAGTGGGGCCCACTCAATTCTAGAATTTTCCACCAAAATCATTTATAACCCTAATTTCTGAAGCAGACTCCTCTTAAAATTCATAACAAATCATTTGTTCATTTTTAACGGTTCAAAATTTGTAGACATATACCTAACTTATATATGTATAACATATCCAAAAATCATAACGATCCAACGGTCGGATTAAAAATTATAATTTTCGCAAAAGAGCTTTAAGAACACCGAAATCCGACAAAATACTGATAAAACACCTCAGCGTTAATTCCTTCCACATAAAATAAATAAATCCATCATTTATATCAAATAAATATTTCATTATCATATAAATCAATAATTAATTATTCACAAATAATATTACAGAATCACAATTATGACAACCAGGCCGTTCCCAGGAAAGAGGGGGCTTTCCAATAAGGATTTCTCCTTACTGGCGCGCAATTAGGTGACCAAACCTCTCCTTAGACAGAACTTTCTAGACATTGCCAATAATGTTATCCGATAATATTATTCAAATAATATGGATTATTGATCTGATAATGGAAAATACTATGCAATGACAATTATTGAAACAATAATAATATAAATATCAACGCAACAATTATTGAATCAATAAAGTAATGAACAGTAACTCCTGTAGCAATTATTGAGTAGTGCCTTCTTACGTAAGGATCAATAATTCAAAATACTGTGCAATACCGTGTGCCACTGTGCAACAACGCGTATTACTGTATTTTAACCACCAGGTAACCCAACAGTGTTAACGGTAACAATTTACGCCGTTATTTATAAAACTCAATCTTTGTCGTTTTCTTTCATCCAACCGTTTTCTGTTATGGGGCCCACAAATGACTGCGCCGTCGTATGAATATTCCCCGACAGCAAGAATATTCCACGACCAAACGAATATTCCCCGACAAAAATGAATATTTTAATAACCCCTTGTTTATTTTGTAAAAATTTCAAATTTCACCCATAACCAAAGCATTATATCAACTTAACCCTTATTAATTTAGAATAATGAATAAAGGAAAATTTAATTTTATTTAATAATAAGTTGGGGTCTTACAACCTCCCCTCCTTATGAAATTTCGTCCTCGAAATTGACGTACGTACCTGTTGTTTCGAACAGATGAGGGTACCTCGCTTTCATTTCCGATTCCAACTCCCAGGTCATTTCTTCAATAGCATGGTTTCTCCACAAAACTTTTACTTGTGGTATAACCTTGGTGCGTAGGATATGCTCTTTCCTATCCAAGATCTTAACAGGTATCTCCTCGTATGTTAAATCTTCGGCTATCTCGTCTGGTTCTAACTCAATAATATGGTTCGGGTCTTTCACATATTTACGAAGCATAGATATGTGAAATACATTGTGAACACGAGACATACTTGGAGGTAACGCGAGTCTATAGGCCACATTTCCTATTCGGTCAAGAATCTCAAATGGACCAACAAATCTTGGATTGAGCTTTCCTCTCTTCCCAAATCTTGTAACTCCCTTCCATGGAGCAACACGTAACAATACATGATCTCCAATATTAAACTCCACGTCCTTTCTATGAAGATCAGCATAACTCTTTTGTCGATCTTGTGAAGTTTTAATACGTTGTCGAATCATTTGGATCTTTTCTGTAGTCATGCGTACTAAATATGGTCCCAACAACGTTGCTTCTCCCACCTCGTCCCAGCATACTGGAGAACGACACTTTCTTCCATACAATGCCTCAAATGGAGCCATGCCTATACTTGCTTGATAACTATTGTTGTAGGAGAATTCCACTAGTGGCAAGTACTTATCCCAACTTCCTTTGAAATCTAGGACACAGAGTCTTAATAGATCTTCAAGGGTTTGAATAGTCCTCTCTGATTGTCTGTCCGTTTGAGGATGGTATGCTGAACTAAATCGTAAATCCGTGCCCATAGCTTTCTGCAAGCTAACCCAAAATCTTGAAGTGAATCTTGGGTCACGATCTGAAACTATGGATACTGGCATGCCATGCAACCGTACAATCTCATTCACGTACATACTAGCAAGACGTTCAAGGGAATAAGTCTCACGTATCGGCAAGAAATGGGCAGACTTGGTAAATCTATCAACAATAACCCAAATCGCATCTATACCTTGAGAAACTTTGGGAAGACCTGTAACGAAATCCATTGTAATGTGTTCCCACTTCCATTCCGGAATCTCAAGTGGTTGCAATGGACCCTTTGGCACTTGATGCTCCGCCTTTACGCGTTGACATGTTAAACACCTCGAGATAAACTCCGCGATCTCTCTCTTCATATTATTCCACCAAAATGTATGTCGAATATCATGATACATTTTGGTACTCCCAGGATGGATTGCAAACGGGGTATTGTGTGCCTCCATCATGATTCTATGCTTCAAGTCAGAATCGTTCGGAACGCAAAGTCGAGAGTTGAATCGAAGTATTCCTTCTTCATCGATTCTTGCTTCTGGAATAGCACCTTCTTGTACTTTCTTCTTCATTTGCATCAGCCCCAGGTCCGTAGCTTGAGCAGCTTTAACTTTATCGATTAAAGTCAGTTCTACTCGTATATTCGCCATCATCACGTGGGTCCCTGGAGTCTTTAATTCTACCTCCATCCTTTGCAAGTCATATAAAATGGGCCTTTGCGTTGACAATATCGCACTCGTATTTGCATATGATCTTCTACTCAATGCGTCAGCTACTACGTTCGCTTTTCCAGGATGATATTGAATAGTGTGATCGTAATCTTTTAACCGTTCAAGCCAACGTCGTTGCCGCATATTGAGTTCTTTTTGGGTGAAGAAATATTTGAGGCTTTTATGGTCCGTATAAATCTCCACTTTCTCTCCATACAAGTAGTGTCTCCATATCTTCAACGCAAATACGACTGCTGCCAACTCCAGATCATGAGTAGGATAATTCCTCTCATATTCTTTGAGTTGTCGTGAGGCATAGGCTATGACTTTCCCATGTTGCATGAGAACACATCCTAACCCCTTGCCAGAAGCATCGCTGTAGATAACAAATCCATCCGAACCAGATGGTATTGTCAGAACAGGTGCCGAAATGAGTCTCCTCTTAAGCTCTTGGAAACTCTTCTCACATTCCTCGCTCCATATGAATTTTGTATCTTTCCGAGTCAGCTGAGTTAACGGAGTAGCGATTCGAGAAAATCCTTCCACGAATCTCCGATAATAACCAGCTAAGCCCAGAAAGCTACGCACTTTGGTCACCGACTTTGGCTGCTCCCAACTTTGTATTGCTTCAATCTTCGCCGGGTCAACAGATACTCCATGTTTTGACACCACGTGCCCAAGGAATGCTACTTCCTCAAGCCAGAACTCGCATTTCTTCAGCTTGGCATAAAGCTTGTGTTCACGAAGTCTTTGTAGTACCAGCTTCAAATGGTGCTCATGATCTTCATGGCTTTTGGAATAGATGAGGATGTCATCAATAAAGACAACAACGAACTGATCCAAATATTCCTTGAATACACGGTTCATCATATCCATGAAAGTAGCAGGAGCATTAGTCAATCCAAAAGACATGACTAAGAATTCATAATGCCCGTATCGAGTCCTGAATGCCGTCTTTGGAATATCCTCAGTTTTAATCTTCAGCTGATGATATCCAGAACGAAGATCGATCTTTGAAAAGAATTGTGCTCCTTGTAACTGGTCGAACAGGTCATCAATGCGAGGTAGCGGATACCTATTCTTGATGGTGACATGGTTTAATTCTCGGTAGTCAATACAAATTCGCATACTCCCGTCTTTCTTCTTTACGAATAAAACAGGAGCACCCCAAGGAGATGTACTAGGACGAATGAAACCGATGTCTAATAATTCCTGTAGTTGGACTTTTAACTCCTGAAGTTCAATAGGAGCCATTCGATATGGGATTTTAGAAATGGGCTTTGTACCCGGTTCAAGGTCAATAAAGAATTCAACATCACATTCTGGGGGTAGACCGGGAAGCTCTTCAGGAAATACATCAGGGAATTCTCTAACCACAGAAATATTATTCAAATCTGACTTGTCTTTATTCAAATCCATAACATGGGCTAAGAAAACTTGACATCCGTTTTTCAATAAACGAATAGCTTTGTGGCTTGATATGACAGTGACTGATTTTAGTGGTTTAGTGGTTTTAATTCGTATGACAGGTTGGTTAGGAATATGAAAACTAACAACCTTACGAAAACAATCAATTTTGGCATGATGAGTGGTTAACCAATCAATTCCTAAAATCACATCAAAAGCAAGTATCTTTAAAGAGATAAGATCAACAGGTAATGTGATAGTGCCAACTTGGATCATGCAAGATTTATAAACTGTAGATGTAACGAAGGTTTCACCCAACGGAGTTTCAACAGATAAATCAAAATCTAATTTCTCCGGAGTCAAGTTTAAACGTTGAGCACAAGTAGGAGAGATAAAAGAATGGGTAGAACCGGTATCTAGTAAGGTATAAACTTCGCAAGAATTCAAGATTAGCTTACCCGTGATCACTTCGTTTGGGTTCCTCACGTTTTGGCCAGTCACGACAAACGCTCTTCCAGGAACTGCTGATTTCGACTTATCCGGGACAGCCCTTGGAATCACCACTCCCGCTGAACTTGGTTTCACTATAGTACAATCTCGAGCGATGTGGCCTTCCTTCCCACAGTTGTAACATACCTTGGATTGTTGTGGACAGTTTGGGCTGATATGTCCCTCCTTCCCGCATTTGTAACATCTAACTGGCGGTCGTTCTCCTCCCCTAAAATTTGTTGTTGGTGTTGGTGCTGCTGCTGATGTCTTCCCGTCGTTGTTGAATCTCCTCTTTCTGAAATTTCTACTTGAGTCACCTCTCCTATTATCATGTCCACGATTACCACCTGAGTGGTTACCACCTTTGTCCGTATTCTTTCCTCCTCGCTGGTTATCATCGTTCTGATGACTACCCTGGTTGTGGTCCCTCGGTTGAGTATACTCACCATCTCGCTCTAACAACTGAGCCCTGTTTACAACATCTGAATATAAAGAAAATTTATGAGATATAAGGTATTGGCGAATCTCGGGTTTTAAACCTCTCAGAAACATTCGCGTCATGCGTTCCTCATTCTCCACCAAATGAGGTGCAAACCTGGACAACTCTGCGAACTTTGCCTCGTATTGAGACACCGTCATGTTGTTCTGTTCGAGTCTAATAAACTCTACCTCCTTCATATGACGAATACTTTCTGGAAAGTACTTGTCATTAAACAGTTTCTGAAATCTTTCCCACGACATGTTGAGTGCATCTGGCTGGGTACGCTTCACAGATTCCCACCAGTAATCTGCTTCACCACGAAACATAAAGGTGGCAAATGGAACCTTCTGTTCCTCCGTGCATCCCAAGACATCGAATATCTTGGTAATTTGCTTGACCCACGTTTCTGCCATGATCGGATCCGGCTTTCCCTTAAATTCTGGTGGTCCCAACTCCTTAAACTGCTTGGCTGTGACAGACAGCGCATTGCCATCATTTCCACCCGTATTTTGTACACGAGTCTCCCTTGTCTGATTTTACATGAACTGCAAAAAGCTCCTAAACATTCCATCGTTCATCGTTTGTTCGGTAGTGTTGTTTACAGGAGGAATATTGCCTTCCTGTTGCCCGTTCTCCTGGTTTGCGACTAAAGGTTGTTCCATCGTCTCATAAACTCCATTGTTAACGTTCTCAGCAGCCATTCTTAAATACTGCCATAAAACAAGGGTTAATTAAACAAATTAACATGTCACATAATATTCCTATATTATGACCGACCATCAAATAAGCTTAGGTAGGACACACTAGCGAAGGATTTACTCGTCTCTCCCCTCCTAGTTCTATTCCCCGATCTCCGCCAGAGATCATATCCCTAAGCTCTGATACCAACTGTGACGCCCCCAAAATAGGTATACAACACCCATTCTGAGTCGCCAAAATACATGGTATAGAAAGCAAACTACAACTTCAATAATACAAGTGTCGTATGAAATACGACAATACATACTGTGAGTTTAAATACAAATATTGTCTTCTAGACAATATTCACATGCAAATAAGTCCTCATTACAATTATTCAAACACTATTTTACAGAAATAGTGAGGACAACTACAACATCATCCTAGAATCATCACTCCATACCCCGACTCGATCCCGCTATGTTCTCACCTCCTGAGAAGAAAAATGGAACAAAAAGGAAAGGGTGAGCTCAACTAGCCCAGTAAAGAATATTATGACTAAGATAATATACAACAAATTATCGTTAGTCTTCAACAGGGAAAAATCTGATAGAATACAATAGACAACAAATTTTAGATCAATAAATGCAGCGGAAACAGCAATCCATTAGAAGAGTCATGTAGAGGATGAATTCTACTGTCTTCTAATATTTAAGAGTCCATCATCAATATTTTATCCCTGTAACAACAATCAATATACATCTTTAATCATCTTTGCACTACAGGCCAAAGATATTCATTTATATCACCAGTTGGTCATGTTCATCTCAACACCTGTTCATCTTTGCACTACGGGCCAAAGAGATTCATCAGCTTAATCATTCATCTTTGCACTACAGGCCAAAGATATTCATCAAGTATCATCATTAAGGACTGAGGATGATGAAAAACATTTTTAAGAACAAATCCAGTGAAACAAAATGACAAGGATTAAGGATTAAGGATTAAGGATTCGTACTTTAGTTTGTCCAAATTCACAAATACTCCATAATAAACAATTATGAGCCCAACTTCAAGAATGAAGATCAAAACATGGATACAATCAAAGATAGTAGCCAAAATAGACGTTTTGGACAAAAAGAAAAATTTTCATTTTTCGGTGAATAGTGCCGTATTCGTGAATAGTGCCGTATACATGAATAGTGCCGTATACGTGAATAGTAACTCCGACACCAAAAGATAGAAATTTCACAAAAAAACATCTTCACGCTTCGTGAATAGTACTCGTGAATAGTAACTCGTGAATAGTAACTCATGAATAGTAACTCGTGAATAGTAACTCGTGAATAGTAACCCCGACATGAAAAAGTTCCAAATTTGATAAAAAGTTCCAACCAATATTTCAGCATAATGATATTGAAGAAATAATATCATTTTAGAAGAAAATAACATCCCTTACCTCAAAGAAACAGTACTTCGGAAGGAAAGGTCGGAAGTGATGCTGAATGAAAACTTCTATGAACAACAACTCTCAAAGTATCAAAATACTCACAAAATACACTCAATAATATAGAGAGAGGGAGAAAACTTTGTTTCTGGTGTGATTTTCAATTCTAACTTAGCCCTCTATTTATAGGAAAATTTTAGCCCGCCGAAGCAGACTTGACCTGCTACCTGATGGCTTTACCTGCTACTATTGCCACCTACCACATTTGAAATAAAAATTCAGCACATTTTTCACCAACCACAAGTGGGGCCCACTCAATTCTAGAATTTTCCACCAAAATCATTTATAACCCTAATTTCTGAAGCAGACTCCTCTTAAAATTCATAACAAATCATTTGTTCATTTTTAACGGTTCAAAATTTGTAGACATATACCTAACTTATATATGTATAACATATCCAAAAATCATAACGATCCAACGGTCGGATTAAAAATTATAATTTTCGCAAAAGAGCTTTAAGAACACCGAAATCCGACAAAATACTGATAAAACACCTCAGCGTTAATTCCTTCCACATAAAATAAATAAATCCATCATTTATATCAAATAAATATTTCATTATCATATAAATCAATAATTAATTATTCACAAATAATATTACAGAATCACAATTATGACAACCAGGCCGTTCCCAGGAAAGAGGGGGCTTTCCAATAAGGATTTCTCCATACTGGCGCGCAATTAGGTGACCAAACCTCTCCTTAGACAGAACTTTCTAGACATTGCCAATAATGTTATCCGATAATATTATTCAAATAATATGGATTATTGATCTGATAATGGAAAATACTATGCAATGACAATTATTGAAACAATAATAATATAAATATCAACGCAGCAATTATTGAATCAATAAAGTAATGAACAGTAACTCCTGTAGCAATTATTGAGTAGTGCCTTCTTACGTAAGGATCAATAATTCAAAATACTGTGCAATACCGTGTGCCACTGTGCAACAACGCGTATTACTGTATTTTAACCACCAGGTAACCCAACAGTGTTAACGGTAACAATTTACGCCGTTATTTATAAAACTCAATCTTTGTCGTTTTCTTTCATCCAACCGTTTTCTGTTATGGGGCCCACAAATGACTGCGCCGTCGTACGAATATTCCCCGACAGCAAGAATATTCCACGACCAAATGAATATTCCCCGACAAAAATGAATATTTTAATAACCACTTGTTTATTTTGTAAAAATTTCACATTTCACCCATAACCAAAGCATTATATCAACTTAACCCTTATTAATTTAGAATAATGAATAAAGGAAAATTTAATTTTATTTAATAATAAGTTGGGGTCTTACAATTTCCCCCACGATGGTCATCATTGTTTCAATGGCCATTGCCACCGGTACGATTATTATCGTGTTGTTGGTCGTTACCTTTTGGTTGTGCTAACTCATTATCGCACTCCAATAACTGAGACCTATACACAATATCTGAATATAAACAAAGTTTATGAGAAATGAGGTATTGACGTATATCGAGTTTTAAACATCTTAGAAACATTCGCGTCATTCGCTCCTCATTATCGACCAAATGGGATGCAAACCGGGATAACTCCGCAAACATAGTCACGTATTACGATACGGTCATAATATTTTTCTCCATTTCTTATCTCAACATTTTTAGATGCCATTTTCAAACACTGTCACAAAACAAGGGTTAATTGACATATCACATATTATCCCTATACTCTGATCGACCAATTAAATACCAAATAAACTTAGGTAGGTCATACTAGCGAAAGAATTCCCCATCTCTACCCTCCTAGTTCTTGTTTCACATCTCAGCCAGGGTTCATATCCTAAAGCTTTGATACCAACTGTGACGCCCCCAAAACAGGTATACATCACCCATCTTGAGTCACCAGATACATGGTACAAAATTCAAATACATCGTAATTATACATCAGTCGTGTAAAATATGAAAAAACATAATCTAAGAGTTTTAATACGTATATTGTCATTTAGACAGTATACAAACTCAATGAAGTCCTCATTACATTTATTGTCACACTATTTAACAGAATAGTGAGGACTACTAATGCTATCATCTGGACCGTCACTCCGTTCCCCGACTCGTCCCAGCTATATTCTCATTTCCTGAAGAGAACAGTGAAAGAAAGGGTGAGCTCAACTAGCCCAGTAAGAAATATTGTGACTAAGATAATGCAGAATAAATTATCAATAGTCTTCAACAATGTTAAACTGATAAAATACAATAGACATCAAGTTTAACTGCAGCGAAATAAGTAATCCATTAGAAAAATCAAGTAGAGCATGATATCTACCATCTTCTATGATTTAAAAATGTTTTCATCAATTTTTATCACTGAGACTCAGCTTAATAAATAAACCACATCATCAAGTCATCCCTGCACTACGGGCCAAGGATATTAATTAAATCATCAATGGTCATGACTATATCGAATAATTTCTAGTTATAATCATACCAAAAACTATCCATCAATGCACTACAGGCCACTAAGGACTTTTACCACATTGTTTATAACATTACAGGTCATGATTATACCGAATGATCCCTGGTCATAATCATATCAAGTCCATCTCTGCACGTAAGCCAAAGATATACAACTATAAAACCAATAATCAACAGTCCATCTTTGCACGTAAACCAAATATCAACATAAAAGCATGACGATGATGACAATGATATAAGCATTAATCAAACAAAAACAAGGATAAATATTAAAAACTTCAAATTTATCCAAATATTATCAATCACTTAATAAACTTATAATCTAATATTATTAATATTATAACAATATTTAAATCACTTCTTAAACTTATAAACAATTTATTTCAATTGTTTACACTTTACCAAATAATGCATTTAATCATTCAAAAATGCCATACTCATAAGATTTCATCACCAATGATCAAATCCCTCATCAAAAATTTGCATATACCCTATATAGGATTTTCAAGCCATAAAATCCTATTTTTCAACTTTGTTACTTCACATAACATATTTAACTTATTTACACATAACTAGATCATTTTCATGAAAAATACTAAATCAGTCCCAAAATTATTTCTTTTCTAAGATTTAGCAGAATATAGTCCCATATTGAACATATATTTTTCTCAAAATTTTTAAAATTCATTTACTATTTTTCAAAAATCAATTTCTAATTAATTCCTTAAAAAATTAGCTACCTCAAGTTTAACTCCAGAAATTCCCAAATCTTCACAGGATCTTATACATGTTAACGTGATCTTCTAGTTTAAATTTTATGGTCATCGGAGCTATAGAACTCCGATTATAGCTTTTTTTGTCTGAAAAATCTAAATATTGAAATAGTCATAACTTGCTCATTTTAAGTCGGAATGAGCTCATTTTTGGACAGGATGTACTTTATACCATATATTTCCGTATCCCAAAAGGCCGTAACTTTTCTCAAAAATTAAGTTGCCAAAAATGCCCTATTAAATTTATGGGCAATAGCTTTTTTGTGATTCGTAGTTTTTGACACCTTTGCTAAAATCAGTCTACACGAAAATCTACAACACCTTTTCTAGTGATTCCACTTAGATAAGTTAGAAAACTCATAGATCTAACTCTAGAACTTGACCACACTCAAAAATTCGAAATATAATAGGAGTTATGGTCAATTGAATTTTATATTTTGTTTTCACCAAAATCTGATTATCAACCATTTGTGATTTCTAAGAAACTTTCATGTTTTCACATAATAACCAACATGACTCATCATGATAATTCAATAAAACAAGTTCAAGAATAAATTTTAAAGATTTATAAGTTAATTTATCCTGAACTCAATAATGTCCAAATTGTCAAAATGATACTGCTTTGTGGAGTAAAATTCAAGAATGCTCAGAAGAATATTTTCATGAAAAGATACTAGATGAAGCGCAAATATCAAGGACATTATACTAATTTCATGGAGTATAGAAGCCAAAAATTTAACCAAATGAGAATCATAAAATAAATGAAACTGCAATGGATTTTTACCCGTCATGCGGTAATCCACGTTGACAGATCATTTCCACAATTTAATAAGAAACGAATATGAAGGGTCATTCACCATGAATGTGGTAATCCACATAGACGGGTTATTCCAATTGAATAATAAAGAATGGAACCAGGTCATGCATTAAGGCACAGATAGGATATTCTGATAGAATAATAAAGAACAGAACCAGGTCAGGCAAAATTCGCACCGATAGGATATTCTAACATAATAATAAAGAATGGAATAACAACAAAAATCACCATGCATGCGATAGACCGCATGATAAGTGGTATTTTTACCTACTTATTGAATACAAATTCATTCGAATTGTGCCCATATCAAGTGTAGCGCCCCCAAATCCGGGTATCTTACAACCCGACAGATGGTGCTATACTGTACAAACATTCACACATTCATTCAATTGAAAGTCTCAAAGAATGAACATAACTTATATATATTTAATTCAATATTTACATTTTCCAGGTTCTAAACCGATTACAAAGGTTCTCTTGTCATAATATTCATTACATTACAACAATAGACCTATACTATTACATGACAGCTTAACAATCTGCCTTAGCTTTTCCTTTATTCTTATTTGATCCTTCAGGACGTTCAGTCTTAGCTGCATTCATATAGTTCAAGCAAGAGTGAGCATGACTAGCTCAGCAAGTATAACAATTTCAATAACAACATGCTTGATACATATGAATCATATATCTTCGATAACTGAACAATAGCTATGAAGTACTATTAATGATTCAAAATAGCAATTCATCTTTCCTTTCATCAAATATTTCACAATGAATAAATCCAGTAA
This sequence comes from Panax japonicus, assembly GCA_020205505.1. Taxonomy (NCBI): domain Eukaryota; kingdom Viridiplantae; phylum Streptophyta; class Magnoliopsida; order Apiales; family Araliaceae; genus Panax; species Panax japonicus. The sequence continues at coordinate 158,389 of JAINUV010000855.1, forward strand.
AACATTTACTCCGGTCAAAGACCTTGAGTATTCATTCTTTCTTTGAAAAGGACAACCCGGACCTAAGTCCGTAAGCCCGATATTACTTACGAGAACTTCTAGGTGATCAGTCTATTGTACTCTGTATTGATCAATACTACATCCATTAAACGTATGTACGTTTAATCATTTGGCAACCTCGCGTGCCTGTCGTTTTACCGACAAAACATTTGTTTAACAATTAAATTTTCTTTTAAAAACTATCAGTAGTTGACAAAAGATATTAGCATTTGATAACAGATGAACAGATTATCAATAATCCACTCAATATGTTAAGTCTAGCCAAAGAAACTGGCTTTAACTTCATTATACTTCAATCCATGCGAAAGGATACATGAACATCATAAACTTGTTTAGGTTGAACTGAAACAAGAGTTAGAATACTTGCCTTTAGCGTCTGCTACTGTGTATTTTACTTTACGTTCAAGTCTTTCAAGTCTCTACAATACATGATCACATAATGCCTTACATTAGGTCATATATAATCAAGTATGTATCTGAATATATCTTACCCTTCATTTCAATCTAATTATAGATTAGATTTCATTCTTATGCTTTTTGACTTATCGTTTGCTTTACATTCATTTGACTTGGTTATATTAACCATTCTTCATTACTTTTAAGTCTTAACAATGTCCTAACAACGTTACTTTAAGTTGTTTAAGGTAGATGTAGTTCAACCTCCTACCATCCCCTTCCTTTCCCTTCATTTTTATTTTTTACTGTCAATGTCCTGTGCCTGGCGCCGCGGCGCGAGCATTACACTTGTAACTCGCGCTGCGGCGCGAATTAGCAGTAGCCGAGTCCCAGATGTGGCGCTGCGGCGCGACCAAAAAGGCTGAGGGTTGGCGCCGCGGCGCCAACTCTGTGCACCAGAAAATTTTTCTAACTTTTAATTTTTGTGAACTTCCCGGACGCATAACTTCTTCGTTTTAAGTTCGAATTGGCTCGTTCAAAAGCCTACGGTTCACAAATTACGTAATCTACGCGTTCATGCAAGAATTTTATCTATTTGACTTCGTTTGCTAAAAATTCACCTATTGGTTCATTTTTAACGAAAACGATAAACGTTCGTGAACGTTAAACGCTCGTTTCTTCGTTCTAAGTCGGAATTCGTCCATTTTCGAGTCCGCAACTCTTAAATGACAAACATGACTTATCTCCATGGGAAAATAACATTTCCAAACTTAAACTCAAAATTTGACTTCCATTCCGGAAAATTTACGAATTCGACGATTATCGTCTAATCGTGCGATTTCTGGCAATTCTTCGTTCTTAGAACTTGTTCAATACTACCTATGAATTCCATTCATCATGTGAAAATCTCAACATATTTAATACAACAACTTATATTCATTGTTGGATTTTGACTTATTTCTTCATAAGCTTATAACTTTATAAACTACTTATGATCTCATCTTTCATGACTTATGATAATTAAAGTTTCTTAATCATCATACATGCTCTCAACATATAACTTTTCTTATGTATTCTTGATACATATGATCATTCAAGTTCTTTTACTTTCATATTACTTCAACTAACAACCTCACATAGGTTTATCACTTATACCAATTCAAATGACTTATTACCAACTTATGTGGCTTAAGTTCATTACTCACACATACTTCTTACTTTTTATCATTCATGTTCCTCAATCCAAACTTTTATTATCAACCTATCATGTTAGAGATAAAAGATAATTGGAGAAGAGGTCTTACTTTTGAAGTCTTTGATATGAAATCTTCTTCTTCTTCTTGGCTTATGGAAGTAACTTATTTGCAACTTAATTCTCCTAATACTTAAGCACTTTGAGAGAGAGTTTGGATTATTTGAACAACTATTAAATGACTTTCCAACCTTCACTATTTATAGAATTCCTAAGGTTAGGGCAATTTAGTCAATTCCATCATCCCACCTCTTTTTGCACCTCCTTACTATTCCTTAATTGGCTAGCTCTAATCTTATCCTTTGCTTGGCCACTACTCTTAATACTTGATCATTACATAACTTGGTCATTACTCGTATAACTTGGTTACCACTTAACTTGGTCACCACTTTTCTTGGTCATTACACCTTAACTATATTAATATGGATTTCCTCACGGGGTAAATCCATTCATTAAATCATAGCTTGGGCTTGAATCAACTTAATCTTTGGGCTTTGCTTTAACAAACCTTCATATGTTCATTAATTTATAAGTTGGGCCTTAACCCTTAATTCACTTGGGCTTGTACAAAATCCTAACCAATCTTTACAAGTCCATTAATATTACATAATACATATACATTTAGTTTATGTATTATTCTCGTATTCTAATTCATATAGAATTTATATACGATAATGCATTCTTCTTAGAAACTCATATAATACTTTGTATTATACTCGTTCCCATTCCTTGTACAATACTCACGTATCATACCATCATTCCTTAACGCAATAGTTCTTTATTTTTCCTTACGTTCTCGATTTAAGTCCGCAAGCGAAATATTACGTTTTCCATAACTAGATTATTATTACATAATCCGTCTTACTTTAATATTCTACCATTACGTATTTCTCGAAAATTCAAAAATAAATCCCGAGCAAATACCGATGAATAGTGTTTTTCAGAAAATTTCTCGAAAAACCTTTATTTTCGTCTTGGAAATTCAACCACATTAAATCCTTCACATAACTCAATTACTACGATATTTCAATATCAATAGGTTACAAAACGACAACCATCTTGTTATCCCACATAATATGATTTTATTATTATTTAATCTAATAAAATCATCTTACATTAAAATTCGAATTTCTCGGTCGTTACATTCTTCCCCCCTTATAAAGATTCTGTCCTCAGAATCTCGTTTTTTTTTTTCAAATAAATGAGGAAAATTTTTCTTCATCTTTTCTTCTAATTCCCACGTTGCTTCTTCAGCATCATGGTTCTTCCATAACACCTTTACTGATGATATTACTTTGTTCCTCAGAACTTGTTCCTTTCTATCGATGATTTGAACTGGCGATTCTTCATATGTTAAATCCTTCTCGATATGAATTGGCTCATACTCGGTTACGTGCTTATAGTCCGGCTTATACGGACGTAATACAGATACGTGAAACACGTTATGTATTCTTTCTAGGTCTGGAGGTAATGCTATCTTATAAGCTACCTCTCCCACCCGATTTAATATTTCAAAAGGTCCTATAAACCTTGGACTTAACTTTCCTTTCTTTCCAAAGCGTATCTTTCCTTTCCAGGGAGATACCTTCAGAAACACATACGAACCTACTTCGAACTCTCGATTTAATCGATGTGAGTCCGCATACTTCTTCTGTCTGTCTTGAGCCGTGACGAGACGCATCCGAATTAACCTTACTATATCCGCTGTTTGCTGTACCAATTCTGGTCCTAGCATCCGGCGTTCTCCCACTTCATCCCAACACAATGGTGTTCTGCATCTTCTTCCATACAGAGCTTCATAAGGCGGAATACCTATGCTTGCATGATAACTGTTGTTATAAGCAAATTCTACCAGTGGTAGGTGATCATCCCAACTACCCTTGAAATCCATGACGCAAGATCTTAGCATGTCTTCTAACGTCTGAATTGTTCTCTCGCTCTGCCCATCAGTTTGCGGATGATAAGCCGTGCTTAACTTTAACTGTGTTCCCAGCTGTTCTTGCAAACTTCTCCAGAAGTTCGACGTGAATCGTGGATCACGATCTGACACAATCGATATCGGTACTCCATGTCTGGAAATAACTTCCTTGACATAAAGTTTAGCTAACTGGTCTAAGTTATACTTGACCCTAATTGGTAAGAAGTGAGCTGATTTCGTCAATCGGTCGACTATTACCCAAATAGAATCGTACCCTTTTGACGTTGTTGGAAGTCCTACCACGAAATCCATCGAGATATGCTCCCATTTCCATTCTGGAATCTCCAATGACTGTAGCAAGCCACTGGGTCGTTGATGTTCGGCTTTAACTTTTTGACAAGTCAAACATCTACTTACATACTCTGCTATTTCCCTTTTCATGTTTGACCACCAAAAACTCTGTCGAAGGTCCTGATACATCTTAGTGCTACCAGGATGTATCGAGTACCTTGAACTATGAGCTTCTTGTAACACCTGCTCCTTTAATTCCGTCTCATTCGGAATCCAAATTCTTCCTTCAAATCTTAATAATCCTTCATTATCAAGACTATACTTATCATCTCCTTTATCGGATAACCACTTCTTCATTTGGTTACACTCATCAGTCTTGAGTTGTACCTCCTTGACCCTCTCTACAATGGTAGATTGTCTCTCCGTTGCAAAAAGTATCTGCCCCGATTCAATCGGCATTTTCACTTCTATTTCCATCCTAGCCATCTCTGTTATTAACTCATTTTGAGTCGTTAACATAGACAACTTTTCCCGACCCTTCATACTTAAGGCGTCGGCAACTACATTGGCTTTCCCTGGGTGATACAGGATTTCACAGTCGTAATCCTTTATCAACTCCAGCCATCTTCTCTGTCTCATATTCAACTCCTTCTGAGTGAAGATATACTTTAGACTCTTATGGTCTGTATATATCTCACATTTCTCCCCATAAAGATAATGCCTCCATATCTTTAGGGCAAATACTACCGCGGCCAGTTCCAGATCATGAGTAGGGTAAACTTTCTCATAATCCTTCAACTGCCGTGATGCATACGCAATGACTTTGTCATGCTGCATGAGCACACAACCAAGCCCTCTATGCGAAGCATCACTATATACTACAAAATTTCCTGTGTCATCTGGCAATGATAAAACAGGTGCTTTACTTAGTCTTTTCTTTAGTTCCTGAAAACTGTCTTCACATTTATCCGTCCATACGTATTTCACCGTCTTCGTTGTTAAATTAGTCAACGGGGTAGCTATCTTCGAAAAATCTTGGATAAATCTTCGATAGTAACCTGCTAACCCTAGGAAACTCCGCACCTCAGTTGGCGTTTTCGGTTGTTCCCAGTTCATCACTGCTTCTACCTTTGCTGGATCCACTGAAATCCCTTCCTGATCAATGACATGACCTAAAAACTGTACTTTCTCCAGCCAAAATTCACACTTAGTGAATTTCGCATATAACTACTCCTTTCTTAGTGTTTCCAACACTAATCTTAAGTGTTCAGCATGATCTTCTGGCGTCCTTGAATAGACTAGAATATCATCAATAAACACAACCACAAACTTGTCCAAATAAGATTTGAACACTCTGTTCATCATGTCCATAAATGCAGCTGGTGCATTCGTCAACCCAAATGACATCACCAGAAACTCGTAATGACCATAACGAGTTCTGAATGCCGTCTTTGGTATATCCTCTTTCCTTACCTTCAACTGGTGATACCCCGTCCATAAATCTATTTTAGAAAAATACTTTGCCCCTTTTAACTGATCAAAGAGATCATCAATCCTGGGCAATGGGTATTTATTCTTTATCGTTAATTTGTTCAACTCTCGATAGTCGATACAAAGTCTTAACGATCCATCTTTCTTCTTGACAAACAACACTGGTGCACCCCACGGGGAAACACTTGGTTGAATGTACTTCCTATCCAACAGTTCCTGTAATTGAACCATTAGCTCTTTCATTTCCACCGGCGCCATACGGTACGGTGCCCTTGACACTGGTGCCGCTCCTGGCACAATGTCTATTACAAATTCGATCTCCCTATCCGGTGGTAAACCCGGTAACTCACTTGGAAATACATCCATGAATTTGTTTACTATAGGTATTTGTTCCATGGTTGTTCCCACTCGTTGGGTATCAACAACATGGCACAAGTAACCCACACACCCCTTTCTTAAGAGTTTTCTAGTTTGTGTCATCGTAAGACAACACGATCTCCCCGGTGATTTATTACCGTAGAATACTACAGGAGGTTGCTTCAACGTCCTGATGCTCACACGTTTCTTTTGGCAATCTATAATTGCTCCATGGTTAATCAACCAATTCATTCCGAGGATTACATCAAATTCTCCCAGCCTTATCGGTATCAAATATATCGATAACTTACATCCACATATATCTACGCAACAACTCCTATGAATACTATCCACAGGAATTATCTCTTCATTTGCTACCTTAATGTTCACAGGTATAGGCAACTTTTCGGGAAATAATCCTAATCGTCTAGCAAAATCACATGCTATAAACGAACAAGTAGCACCCGAATCAAATAGCACATATGCATTAATGTTATTGATTGGGATAATACCTGCAACTACGTCTCCGGATGCCACCGCATCTTGGACTGTCATATTAAAAGTACGGGCCATTGGTCTACCCGGCTGAGCTGGACCGCTAATAGCTAACTTCCCACTATTAGTGCCCTTATTTCCTTCCATACCCTTCTTCGGGCAATTCTTTGCTATGTGGTCAGTTGATCCACATACAAAACATCCGTGATTTTTCTTCGGATTTGGACAGTTAGGCGAAATGTGCCCACTCTGTCCACAATTATAACATACGGCCTTTCCTTTGAGATAGACTCCCAAGTGAGTCTTCCCGCAGGTTTTACAGGCCTCCATCCTTCTTTTTGAATCGCCTTGCTTCACTCCGGTATTCCCAGAGTTAAAACCCTTTCTTTTCTGACCGTCGCCACTACCACTGGCTCCTTCGGTCTTAATTCCCCCATCAACTCTTCCTTTATTTTTCTTATCTTTGTGGTACTGGCTTAAAGCCTCATTCCCACCTTCGGCTATTATTGCCTTCTCTAATATGGTTCCAAAGGAAGTACTTTGGAACACAGAGATTCGGCTATAGAGCCAGGGTTTTAAGCCCTGCTCGAATCTTCTAGCCTTTCTCACTTCAGTGTCCACTTGATGTGGAGAAAATCGTGCCAGTTCATTAAACTTGGCGGCATACTGGGGAACTGTCATATCCCCTTGCTTCAATTCCAGAAACCTCATTTCCATTCTCCCTTGCATACTCGTGGGGATATAATTCTCGAAGAAAATCTCCTTAAACCTCTCCCACGTTAGGTTTCCTATATCGGCCCTAGCCTGGTTTGCCTCCCACCAGAAGTTGGCCTCTCCTTTCATCAAATAGGTTGCAAAGGCAACCTTTTGACCCTCCTCCACATTTGTAATTACAAATGCTTTCTCAATTTCTTTCACCCAAGTTTGGGCTTCTATAGGGTCCGTAGTTCCCTTGAACTCCGACGGACCTACACTTTTAAAGTCCTTAAAAGTAGTAGCTCGTACTACTCCAGGAATTACAGGTACATTAGCCCCCGTTCTATTAAATGCAGCCGTTAAAAGATTAAGGAACTCTTGCATTGGATTAACCGGACCACCTTCCGGTTGGTTAACATTAGCTTCTTGATTTCGTTGTCCCCTTCTTGGCGGCATTTCGCTGTTAAGAAAACAACACATCATTATTACTTTCTTCTTGTGAGTTAGGTATTATTTGTGATAAAACAATAACTCATATTCATTACTCAATATGTTCCATAAAAGAGGCTTATATTGATTAATAACTTGTAGTATAACACTACATTGTTTACATCATTCAGCCTTAGCTGATTACATTACCATCCCGCAATTACTTTCCAAAAATTGGGATTTACAAAAGACTACCCTTGTTTATACAAAAGAGGGTTTTACGTCACTACTAGATACATAATATTTACATTTCTACGTTACTCTAGCTATTGCTAGATTACATCTGCCGTAAGGCATTCTCAAAATCTTTGCTGGCCAGACCGGCTATAACATCCCGACTGATGGTATGTCGTGTCTGTCCTGACTCTACCGGATACCCAGCCACTTGCTGCTGGAAATCCACATGAGATCTCCTATGTATATAGGAAATCCTCTCCATTCTCCTCTGTTTAGTCTTTAGCTCTTGCTTGAGCTCAAAGACTTCACATTTCAGCTCTTGGACCTTGTCCTTAGCTAAAACACGATCATCGTTTTCCTCCTCCCACATTCCCTCCATGCTAAGCTTGTCCTCACGAACAGCTTGGAGTTCCGCTTTCAACTCCTTTACCTCCTGGCAATAATGGACATTCCTATCCAATACCGTCATAAACAATGCTTTCATCGAATCCCCCGTAGATATTTCCTCTGCGGGCGGAACTTGATCAAAGGACATTACGTCCACCTCCTCCTCTAGCATGCCATCGAAAATAGACATATAGTCTAAATTATCTGAGTCTCCAGACTCTATTGCTACCACTTCTGGCTCTATCGCTACGGGATTTGGTAGTATCTCTACCCGATTAACCGAATCCTCGCTTACAACTTGTATATTTCTATACATATCATTTTCTCCTGACATCTACAGTAAAACAATACAGTTTGATTAGTACATGTCAGTAACATAAAAAAAAACACATAACATACTATAATACATTTTTATAAGGTTATCTTTCTTCTTTTACTTCTTTATTAAGGTTATGACTTAAGGTTCTAATTCCCTTTAAGTTTTATAACCTAGGCTCTGATACCAACTTGTAGCGCCCCCAAATCCGGGTATCTTACAACCCGACAGATGGTGCTATACTGTACAAACATTCACACATTCATTCAATTGAAAGTCTCAAAGAATGAACATAACTTATATATATTTAATTCAATATTTATATTTTCCAGGTTCTAAACCGATTACAAAGGTTCTCTTGTCATAATATTCATTACATTACAACAATAGACCTATACTATTACATGACAGCTTAACAATCTGCCTTAGCTTTTCCTTTATTCTTATTTGATCCTTCAGGACGTTCAGTCTTAGCTGCATTCATATAGTTCAAGCAAGAGTGAGCATGACTAGCTCAGCAAGTATAACAATTTCAATAACAACATGCTTGATACATATGAATCATATATCTTCGATAACTGAACAATAGCTATGAAGTACTATTAATGATTCAAAATAGCAATTCATCTTTCCTTTCATCAAATATTTCACAATGAATAAATCCAGTAAAACATTTACTCCGGTCAAAGACCTTGAGTATTCATTCTTTCTTTGAAAAGGACAACCCGGACCTAAGTCCGTAAGCTCGATATTACTTACGAGCACTTCTAGGTGATCAGCCTATTGTACTCTGTATTGATCAATACTACATCCATTAAACGTATGTATGTTTAATCATTTGGCAACCTCGCGTGCCTGTCGTTTTACCGATAAAACATTTGTTTAACAATTAAATTTTCTTTTGAAAACTATCAGTAGTTGACAAAAGATATTAGCATTTGATAACAGATGAACAGATTATCAATAATCCACTCAATATGTTAAGTCTAGCCAAAGAAACTGGCTTTAACTTCATTATACTTCAATCCATGCGAAATGATACATGAACATCATAAACTTGTTTAGGTTGAACTGAAACAAGAGTTAGAATACTTGCCTTTAGCGTCTGCTACTGTGTATTTTACTTTACGTTCAAGTCTTTCAAGTCTCTACAATACATGATCACATAATGCCTTACATTAGGTCATATATAATCAAGTATGTATCTGAATATATCTTACCCTTCATTTCAATCTAATTATAGATTAGATTTCATTCTTATGCTTTTTGACTTATCGTTTGCTTTACATTCATTTGACTTGGTTATATTAACCATTCTTCATTACTTTTAAGTCTTAACAATGTCCTAACAACGTTACTTTAAGTTGTTTAAGGTAGATGTAGTTCAACCTCCTACCATCCCCTTCCTTTCCCTTCATTTTTATTGTTTACTGTCAATGTCCTGTGCCTGGCGCCGCGGCGCGGGCATTACACTTGTAACTCGCGCTGCGGCGCGAATTAGCAGTAGCCGAGTCCCAGATGTGGCGCTGCGGCGCGACCAAAAAGGCTGAGGGTTGGCGCCGCGGCGCCAACTCTGTGCACCAGAAAATTTTTCTAACTTTAAATTTTTTTGAACTTCCCGGACGCATAACTTCTTCGTTTTAAGTCCGAATTGGCTCGTTCAAAAGCCTACGGTTCACAAATTACGTAATCTACGCGTTCATGCAAGAATTTTATCTATTTGACTTCGTTTGCTAAAAATTCACCTATTGGTTCATTTTTAACGAAAACGATAAACGTTCGTGAACGTTAAACGCTCGTTTCTTCGTTCTAAGTCGGAATTCGTCCATTTTCGAGTCCGCAACTCTTAAATGACAAACATGACTTATCTCCATGGGAAAATAACATTTCCAAACTTAAACTCAAAATTTGACTTCCATTCCGGAAAATTTACGAATTCGACGATTATCGTCTAATCGTGCGATTTCTGGCAATTCTTCGTTCTTAGAACTTGTTCAATACTACCTATGAATTCCATTCATCATGTGAAAATCTCAACATATTTAATACAACAACTTATATTCATTGTTGGATTTTGACTTATTTCTTCATAAGCTTATAACTTTATAAACTACTTATGATCTCATCTTTCATGACTTATGATAATTAAAGTTTCTTAATCATCATACATGCTCTCAACATATAACTTTTCTTATGTATTCTTGATACATATGATCATTCAAGTTCTTTTACTTTCATATTACTTCAACTAACAACCTCACATAGGTTTATCACTTATACCAATTCAAATGACTTATTACCAACTTATGTGGCTTAAGTTCATTACTCACACATACTACTTACTTTTTATCATTCATGTTCCTCAATCCAAACTTTTATTATCAACCTATCATGTTAGAGATAAAAGATAATTGGAGAAGAGGTCTTACTTTTGAAGTCTTTGATATGAAATCTTCTTCTTCTTCTTGGCTTATGGAAGTAACTTATTTGCAACTTAATTCTCCTAACACTTAAGCACTTTGAGAGAGAGTTTGGATTATTTGAACAACTATTAAATGACTTTCCAACCTTCACTATTTATAGAATTCCTAAGGTTAGGGCAATTTAGTCAATTCCATCATCCCACCTCTTTTTACACCTCCTTACTATTCCTTAATTGGCTAGCTCTAATCTTATCCTTTGCTTGGCCACTACTCTTAATACTTGATCATTACATAACTTGGTCATTACTCGTATAACTTGGTTACCACTTAACTTGGTCACCACTTTTCTTGGTCATTACACCTTAACTATATTAATATGGATTTCCTCACGGGGTAAATCCATTCATTAAATCATAGCTTGGGCTTGAATCAACTTAATCTTTGGGCTTTGCTTTAACAAACCTTCATATGTTCATTAATTTATAAGTTGGGCCTTAACCCTTAATTCACTTGGGCTTGTACAAAATCCTAACCAATCTTTACAAGTCCATTAATATTACATAATACATATACATTTAGTTTATGTATTATTCTCGTATTCTAATTCATATAGAATTTATATACGATAATGCATTCTTCTTAGAAACTCATATAATACTTTGTATTATACTCGTTCCCATTCCTTGTACAATACTCACGTATCATACCATCATTCCTTAACGCAATAGTTCTTTATTTTTCCTTACGTTCTCGATTTAAGTCCGCAAGCGAAATATTACGTTTTCCATAACTAGATTATTATTACATAATCCGTCTTACTTTAATATTCTACCATTACGTATTTCTCGAAAATTCAAAAATAAATCCCGAGCAAATACCGATGAATAGTGTTTTTCAGAAAATTTCTCGAAAAACCTTTATTTTCGTCTTGGAAATTCAACCACATTAAATCCTTCACATAACTCAATTACTACGATATTTCAATATCAATAGGTTACAAAACGACAACCATCTTGTTATCCCACATAATATGATTTTATTATTATTTAATCTAATAAAATCATCTTACATTAAAATCCGAATTTCTCGGTCGTTACATCAAGTACATTTTATTGTATTTTAGTTGCATTTCACGTTATTCTGCATTTCATTTACTTAAAACTCCTTTTGGTGAATAAGTGCAGGAATGGACTTAATTTTGGTGATATTAGTGGGCACGAGGCCAATGGATGTGTGAAGACGAGGAACAAGCGGGGATGTGCATTGCATGGAGGTTCAACGAAGCTTAGAAACCAAGCAAACAAGAGGATTAAGCATGGAAGAGCAGATAGCAGCAGCAGAAGTCAAAATCTAGAACCAGAACTTGCAGGCAGCAAGCCGCGCGGCCGCGCGACATAACAGCTTGAGGAACGAGCGCCCGCGCGAGTACCTGGGCTAGACATTGATGATCTACTGCAAGTTGCGCGTCCACGAGAAGAAGACGCGCGCCCGCGCGAGAGGTTGGCTGGACAATGCAGGCATTCTGTAAGTCTCGCGCCCGCGCAAGACATAGGCTGGAGATGCGCGCGGCCGCGCGCGATGCTGATGCTGTAATTTTGTTTTAATTTTAATTCTTAATTAAATGATGTGTAATTGGTTTTAAATGATTCTGACTGGTGTCAGAGAACAACTTAATAACTTTTAGCGTATTTTTTACGATAGTAACTAGGGTTTTACACCTTGGGAGAGATTCCAACGTAGAACAAAGCCAAAACGTCTATTTTTCCAATTCTTCTTGGGGTTCTCTACCATTGTGGATTTTTATTCTTATTTACTGGATTTCTATGAGGATTTAAACGTTGATCACTGATTTCTATTCAGCGATTGGGTTTAATTATTCTATCTTTCTTATTTCAATTGTTTGCTTATTTATCATGTTTAGCGTTGATCCCATAATGGCTTTTGGTTCTGTCATGAACTAAACTCCATTATGGGATTCTACCGGATTTTAATATGTAGTTTGGTTGTACACTTACATGTTAGAGTTGTTTTGCATATCATATGGACTATCTATCATGATTATTTTACATGTATGAATACTTGATCACCATTCGTCTCAATACTTGTATGGAATTGACAATTAACATATAGGTATGGATTGTAATCATGATAGTATACGAATATGGGGCTGTTGTATATAGCTTGCATATTTTGTGAACCAGATAGACATATATTGTTTCACCGTATGAACTAGAATAAGGGCTTGAGCTTCAAATCAATATAATTGCAATTCACATAGACATATAGTGATTTTGGTTGTATTGGCGATTACATAGAGTCTAACATCTGTAGATGCTGTGTAAATAGGTTATAGTGCATTAAAAATGGTTATAACTCTATTCGTGCTCTTGGCTATTTTCCTGTGATATGTGAACACTTCTTGCATGACAGTGACGATTAGATGAAATATTAAATGAAGTTAGGGTCCGATTATTTCCAGATTATATTTATTCCATTTGTATTCTTATTTTCAGTTGTTATTCATAATTAGTTTGATTCAACACTTTTAGTCATTAGTCTATGCATATAAATTTAGTGAGTTAATTGATGCATGATAGTTTAAATTTAACAATTTTCTCTGTGGGATCGATACTCTACTCACTCTGTATTACTTGTTGACCCGTGTATGCTTTGCATGAGTTAGAGCTCTTTTATTAGAACTATAAAAGAGGCAACACCGTACAGACATGTTATTCTAATAGAATAATAATTAATGGAACCAGGTCAGGCGTAATACGCACCGACATGATATTCCAACAAAATGATAAAGAATGGAATAACAGAAGAATTTCACCATGTATGCGGTACTTCGCATAGACAGGTTATTCCAACATAATGATAAAGAATGGAATAACAAAAGAATTTCACCAAGTATAGGGTAGCCCGCGTATATAGGTTATTCCAACAGAATAATAAAGAATGGAATAACAGAAGTTCTCTTCATGAATACGAAAGAATAATACCCCTTACCTTAGAAGAAAACTGGATACTGGAATAGTGAGGTAGCAGACTTCTCTTCTTCTTTCTTTCTATATATTTTCTCTCTATAGCTTCTCTCTATAATTTACCTCAATAATTTCTCTCTCTAGAGTTTCAGTGAATTCGTAAGAAATAATGAAGGAATGAGCTTCTATTTATAGAAGAATGGACTAAATAGTAACTAATTCATGAACGGTCCAGATTGATTTACTTTTAAACGGACGGGCCAGATTGGTTTACAATAAATTATTCTAATAAAACAAAACCTTTTAAAAAAAATATAATATATTCTATTTATAATCTAATAAAATGAATAACTTTATAAAAGTATTCTGTTTTATATATAAAAAAAATTTACTATGCAAACACTATGCAGACACTATGCAAATACTATGCATAATAAAATATATTATATTCTAATTATTGTCTAATAAAATAAATAACTTTATAAAAGTATTCTGTTTTATATAAAAAGATTTTACTATGCAAAATACTATGCATAATAAAATATATTATATTCTAATTATTGTCTAATAAAATAAATAACTTTATAAAAGTATTTCATTTTATATAAAAAGCTTTTTTGTTTTATTACATTAATAATACTAATAAAACAAAATTTCATCATCATTATTATAATTCACACTATTAATCGACTAGGTCGTTCCCGGGAAAGAGGGGGCTTTCCAATAAGGATTTCTCCCTATTGGCGCGCAATTAGGTGATTAAACTTGTCCTTGACAGAACTTCTAGACATCGTTAATATTGCAAATAATAGCATTAATAACTTTGTTATCTCAATTATTGATTTAATAATATATAAAATATCGACAATAATTGAATCAAATAACGTGAGATACTATTCAACAATTACTGAAATAATAATTGAATAAAACTGAGTGACTTCTCACGTAAGCATCAATAATCAATACTGTGTGCTACTATGCAACCACGCGTATTACTATACTTTTACTACCGAGTAGTTCAACAATTTTAACGGTAAAACTTCCGACGTTATTTTCATAAAAATATTTTTGTCGTTTTCTCAATCCGACAAAAATTCTGTTGTTGGGTCCACCAATGATTATACCGTCGTACGGATATTCCCCGACAAAAAGAATATTCCCCGACCAATCGAATATTATATAACAACTTGCATACTTTGAAAAATTTATAAATATTACCCACAACTATAACATTATCTCAAATCCACAATATAATTTTTAAAAAAATATTTCGAGAAAATTAAATCTTTATTCATAAAATTTGGGGTCTTATAGTAGCTGCGCCATTTCTGGCCTTGGCACCGGCGCAGCTGCGCCAATGCACAGACAGAACCAGAGACAACATGAACAGTAGTCGACTTTAGCCCAACTAACACGAATTTCACACACCAAACAGTAATATTAACACATATAATTGATATAAAACTATCATAAACATCTTTTCTCACATATTCAACAATATTGAATAATTTAACAACCATTTTAACTAATTTAATTTCTTAAATTTCATGTTTTAATATAAAAACTCAATTTTTGACATCCTTCAAAAAAATCATCATTGTAATCTCAGCTTTATACCAAATCACTTCATTCAAACTACGTTCTTTTCGTTTCTTAACGAACTAGCATAAACAAGACTCAATTTACAGTTTATCATACTAATTGACCACTAAAATTGGTACTTTCGCCATATGAAAATTACAAAAAATGTCATTATTTTTCTTACTTTTAACTGTAATTAGGATACCAATTCCTTGTTTACATACAACTCAAACATAACCAACACATAATTATCATAATTTAGTTGTCTACCAACAATTTGAAAGAAATAGAATTCACAGAACTTAAAACTTCCGCCTCCTAATAGTATCAGAGCCAAGTTTTGTTGTTGGTAACTGTTTAATAAAATCTTTTTAATCGAACTTTTCTCTACTTTTTCAAATTTATCTTCTTCATCAACGTTCTGAAGTCACCTTACTTACCTGTAGTCCACCTAGTTCGTGTCTAACCTTTGTAAGTCTCCAGGGTGTGAGCAGTGTCGGGTTATAGAACATAGGTATGAGTCTACTTTGGGTAAACGGGGTATGCATGAATGAACCTTGAGTAAGAATTTATTTTGAAACAGTTAAGATGAGTAGATTATTTAGATCTAGCTCTTAAGTTAGTAACAGGTCTGCTTTGCCTCCTGTTCCGAACATTATTAACCAAGAAGAACTTAATTATGAAAACATTAATCAAGTTTTGCATAATTGGAATATCCCTAAGATATCTCCAAAAGAAATTTATTAGTCAACTTTTTCAGATAAATTTAAAACTAACTATAATGTCAAGACAGTTGAAAGAGTTTATGCAATTAACAAGGAATATGAAAATTGTAGTCTTTTATCACCTAAAGTTATTAAAAAACACAGGAAAAATGGTTATAATTTTATTCACATAGGTTTAGTTCAAGTTGCAGTCAAACCTCTCAATCGTAAAGGAATTAATTCATCTATCTACCTCTGTCTTAGAGATGCTAGATTTTTGAATTATTATCCTAGTATTATTGGTGCCATGGAAGCAAGTTTGCATAATGGACCAATCCATTTTAATTGTTTTCCTGATTTCACCTTGAGTCTTAGTGATCAAAATTTATTTAAAGCATTAACCTTAAATATTAAAACTGAAGGAGAGATTACTCAAATGATTGAGGGATCTCAGCCTATTGCTTTGATTTATCGAATTTATTATAAGACTATGAAGTCAAACTTAAACGTTCATGCTCTAAATAAAAGTCCAAAAGATCAAACAGTTTTAATTCAAAGTTCAACCAGTGATGCTAATATCCAAATCCCAAGAACAATACTTTGGAAAGATATTATCTTACCTAGTCAATGGACTTTACCAAATGAACTACCACCACAGCCGGTAGTAAACAATTTATTAAACATTGAAAATATTCAGCAGTTTTCTGATGGAACTGTTAAAATTAGTTTTGAACGTACTAAATCACCAGTAATTATTGAAGATATTTCCAGTACTTCAGCCCCTTCTGTTATCCATACTCGAAGAGATACTGAAGTCCTTAGTAATCCTTTAGTTAGAGATATTAAGCTTAAAGGTATCCTTAACCAAGGACAATTTAGTCATCCCTGTTATACTCAGAACGATACTGTTGAAGATGAAGATTCTTCTTCCCAAGCATCTTCTGTTTATCCTACACAATCTGATTTTAATGCCCCAATTCACAATCAATTGCGAGTCATTAAAAAGGATTTTGTGTTAGATTGGGATAACTTAGTTAGAGATTTTAATTCAAAATCTAATAAAGAAAAAAGACATCTTTTCAGAACTAATCATCCGACTGAAAAAGAAAGGGATAAGATAGTAAATAGATGGAAAAGATTTATTAAAAATGAAGAAATTAATGTTACATTCTTCGATTGGTATGAACAATATCAAAGTAAATGTAATGTTATTAGTAAAACTCAGTGGATTAAAGAAGATAGATCCAAAGTATCACCCAGTCATCCTCCCTTAGAAACAGTTCTAATTCCAGTTAAAAATACTTCGGTCATAGCTAGTCCCTTCAAAATACCTGACGGAATTAATAATGATAAGAAAATAATTGAATAATTAAATTTTAGTAATCAATATCTAGCAACAGTTGGAAAATAGCTAGATAGAATTGAAGAAAAATTTGAAGAAGGTATTATCAAAAAACCTGATTCAAAAATTGAGCAACCTCTAATTAATTTGCCAGAAAATAGATATAATTTAAGCTTACCCAATAAAGATGATGAGTTAGTCCAATCCATTGAAAAATTATTTAAAAAACTTAAAACAGAACCCGGTCCGAGCGAAACAATCGCTATTATCGATCATGTTGAATCTGATGATAAAGCTAGTTCTTCGGATGAATCATCTATTTCAAACCTTAATGAACAGCTAAATAAATTAACTGTTAATAACACAAGTATTACTAGAAACTGGTATTCTAGACCAACTCCTCCAGATTTACAATTTGAAGAGAGAAATCTAGATAAACAGTTTTCTGTTTCCTCTAATAAAATTTATGAATGGAATATTGATGGTTTTAGTGAATAAGAAATTCTTAATAAACTTAATCATATGTCTATAGTAGCCAACAGTTACATTACTAAATTCAACACATTATCTCAACCAGATATTGTTGAATTATTAGCTAGTGGATTTACTGGCATTCTTATGTCTTGGTGGGAGAAACACCTCACAGAAGACATAAGAATTTCCATAGTTCATGCAATTCAAAGAGATAAAGAAGGCAATCCCATCTTTGATGAAGATGCTGGTATTGGTCTTCCTGATGGAGTTAACACTTTAATATTTACTATAATTAAACACTTTGTTGGAACCCCTTGTAATATTACAGAAAGAATCCATGATCAGTTAAGCAATCTTACTTATCCCACTCTAAGTGACTTTAGATGGTACAAGGATGTATTTACCTCCAGAGTTATGATGAGAAATGATAGTAACAAACCATTTTGGAAGGAAAAATTCGTTAATGGTTTACCGTCTTTATTTGCTCACAAAGTTAGAGAAGAGTTAAGTAAAAATTTAGGATATATTGACTATGATAATTTAACCTATTGCGATATTATAAGTCATATCCAAAAAATCGGATTAAAAATGTGTATTGACTTTAAATTAGCTAAACAAGCAAGAAAAGATAAAAATAAAGCCAAATATGAATTAGGAACATTTTGTGAACAGTATGGTTTGCCGCCTGTGGCTCCTTCTAGAAGAAAGCACAGGCATAAAGGTAAACATATTAATAAGCATAAAAGTCATAAACACAGTAAGAAAAGGAATAATTACCGCAAAAATAAGAGTAATGATCAGGATAATTATTATAATAAACCCAAATCATCCAAGAAAAAATCATACAAAAAATCAAAAACTTATGATAAGAGTAAAATTGTCTATCACAATTGTGGACAGAAAGGACATTACAAAAGTGAATGTAGAGTTAAACAAAAATTAGCTCAGTTGAATATTTCAACTGAAGATACAGAACAATTACTAGAATTAATGAGAATCGATAATGAAAGTAGTAGTAATAATGAAGTCTCTGATGTCCCAGAATCCTCTTGTAACAACACGTCAATCAATGATTCTGATAGTGAAAATGAAGTCACTATATGTACCGATAATTGTGATAAAAATTGTTGTAAAAGAATTAATGTGCTTACAAAGGATGAAGAAGAAAGCTCTTTATTAGTTGATCTAATCAGTAAAATTACTGACCCTGAATTAAAGACTCAGTATCTAAAACAATTAAAAGATTTATTAACTAAAGATAAGAAAGTCACTGATAAAGTTCTTAGAGCCAAAGAAAAACCTATTTTCAGCTTAAATAAAACACTTGAGAGATTTAAATCTCTAGTTAAAGAGATTACTCTCCCTGAATTAAATCAAGA
Organism: Panax japonicus; assembly: GCA_020205505.1. Taxonomy (NCBI): domain Eukaryota; kingdom Viridiplantae; phylum Streptophyta; class Magnoliopsida; order Apiales; family Araliaceae; genus Panax; species Panax japonicus. The sequence goes on from JAINUV010000855.1 coordinate 177,601, forward strand.
AGTTAATAAACTTAAAAGAGAAATTTCTAATTTAAAATTAGACATTTCTAATCTAAGAAAAGAGATTGACGATAAAAAATCAGATCTTCTAGTTCATGATTCTTCTTCTAGTGATGAATGTCACGATGAACCAGAATCATCTGGCATTAAAGACCCTGATTTATTTATTCAAGGTCTCTCGCTTAAAAAAGTTAAGGATATTACTATTCAAAAATGGTATATATCCATTAATTTAGTTATCGATAAAACTTTCTCTATACAACTCCCTGCTCTGGTTGACACTGGTGTGGATCTGAATTGTATTCAAGAAGGCATTATCCCCACTAGGTATTATAAGAAAACTAGTGAGAAACTAAACTCTGCCAATGGTAGTCAAATGGAAATAAAATACAAGTTACCTAAAGTTCATATTTGTCAGGACAACATGTGTTTTAAGACTTCATTCGTCTTAGTTCGTAATCTAACTGACAAAATCATTTTAGGTCTACCATTCATATATTTACTTTACCCATTCACTACTAGTAATAAAGGTTTAAGCTGTGAACATTTAGGTAAGAAAATTACATTTAAATTCTTAATAAACCAAAAGAAAGAGATTTAAAATTTATTCAAGAAGAATCGATTTCTAAATTATTGAATCTGTTAAACTCTAAAGTTACTCATTTAAATTTCCTTAAAGAAGAAATTAAGTATCAGCAAGTTGAGAATCAACTTAAAAGCAACAAAGTTCAAGAAAAAAAATAAAAGAATTAAAAGATTATCTCATAAACAATTTATGTTCTGATTCTCCTAATGCTTTTTGGCATAGAAAGAAGCACACAATCAGATTACCCTATGCTAAAGAATTTAAAGAACATTTAATTCCCACCAAGGCTAGGCCTATTCAAATGAGTCATGAACATATGGAGTTATGTAAAAAGGAGATTAATGACCTCCTAAGTAAGGGTTTAATTTGACATAGTAAGTCACCATGGTCTTGTCCAGCCTTCTACGTTAATAATGAAGTTGAGAAAGAGCGAGGTGTCCCTCGGTTAGTCATTAATTATAAACCATTAAAAAAAGTTTTAGAATGGATTAGGTACCCTTTGCCAAACAAGGATGATCTCCTTGGTAGGTTAAGTGTCTCTACCATTTTTAGTAAATTTGACCTTAAGTCTGGCTTTTGGCAAGTTGCTATTCACCCAGAAGATAAGTACAAAACTGCATTCACCACTCCGTTCGGACATTACGAATGGAATGTTCAGTCATTTGGACTTAAAAATGCACCCAGTGAATTTCAGAATATTCTTAATAATATTTTGAATCCTTTCAGTCATTTTATCATTGTTTATATTGATGATATCCTTGTATTCTCCAAGACTATTGAAGAACATATTAAACATTTGAATTCATTCTTCAAAACGGTTAAAACCAATGGACTTGTTCTTTCTCCTTCCAAGTGTAGTCTGTTTCTGACTAAGGTCAGGTTTCTCGGTCTAATCCTCTATCATGGACTCACGCGGCCAATTGACAGAGCTATCCAATTCGCCGACCGGTTCCCAAATAAGATTACCGACAAAACTCAGCTACAGAGGTTCCTTGGCTCACTCAATTATATTGGCCAGTTTTATAAGGACCTCAAGAAGATTTGTAAGCCTCTCTTTCAGCGCTTACAAAGTAATCCACCTCCATGGACTGACGTTCACACTTCTGTCGTCCAACAAATTAAAAAATATGCTAAGGTTTTGCCCTGCCTTGGCATCTCTAATGATTCATCATTCAAAATAGTTGAAACTGATGCCTCTGACATTGGATTCGGTGGCATACTCAAGCAAAAACTAACTCCTACTTCTGATGAACAGATTGTTCGTTTCCATTCTGGCGCATAGAACACTACACAGTTAAAATACAGTACTATTAAAAAGGAAATTATCTCTAGTCTTATGCATTAAAAAATTTCAGAGAGATTTATTGAATCAAAAATTCCTAGTTAGAATAGATTGTAAGTCAATAAAATTTATTCTTGAAAAAGACGTTGAAAACGTCGCCTCTAAGCATTCATTCGCTAGATGGCAAGAAATTTTAAGTATTTTTGATTTTGATATTGAATATATTAAAGGTAGTAACAACTCAGTTCCAGATTTTCTTACTCGTGAGTTTATTAACACAGGTACAGTCACAGCAAAATGAGTGTACGAGGAGGTTCTTCTTCTCGTGGTCATGGCCGCTCCGCCGGTCCAGCCAATCAACCAAAAGGAACTGTTGTTCCTCACCCAGTCACACAGACACATAATAAATTTCAGGTGCTTGGAACAGTTCCCAAGCCCTACTCCTCAGTTCTTGCTAGTCAACCAAAACCGTTTGATATCTACGCCAGTCAAACCCCAGCTACCTCATCAAAACCTAGTTATCCAGTGTCTGATTATTATCAGGTTTATGATCAGCACTTATTCCATATTGAGTTAGTTATGAAACCCAAGAATGATCCCATTCAACTGGCTGCCCAGTATTTTCCTACTTGATGGCATTTCCTCCCTCTCGCTCCCTATAAATCTCTTGTGTATTATAGGGATATCCTTATTGAAACAGAGTCAGTGTTCATTAAACCGATTTATGCCAACGATGATAAATCAAAACTCCTTTATCATTCGTTGTATATTAAACAAGTTCTCAATCTGTCCGATTGGGGTAGTCATCCTTCTGATCTCAAGTCACTTTCTAATCACACTAGCTCTTATTGCTATTATGATTATATTGAGGCTTGGCATAAAATTATGCTTCATCAAAATGAAGATCATAGTCATTCGTGGTTTTTTCAGTTCGGCCACAAATTCAAGAGTCAATTCCCCAAATGGTTCATCCTCTGGTGGACAAGGTATGGTTTGTGTCACAATATTTTTCCCAAACCCCTCCTTGCCCAGTTAGAACACTTTTGTCATCATAGTAATTATCATTCAAAATATGAGGAAATTCCAGTCTTCCTTATATTTTGCAGTAAATACAAAATCCCTTGGATTTTGAAATGGCAATATGTAGTTACAGCCACCCAAGAAGTCACAGTATTCCATCCTCCGTCGTCCATAGGAATTCGAACGGCTCAGACCTTTCTTTCTCCTATTTCTCAGGTCTCTCACCGTTTTTCCATTAAATGGTGGGATAAGTTCGGTGTTGATAGAATAGTTGGCCAAGTTCAGAAAGAATTCCCGTCAACTCCTTTATTAACTCCTCCAGTTACTACTGCTCCTTCAGTTACCACGGCTCCTGCCGTTGCTTCCTCCAGTACTACTAGTAAATCAAAGACAACTGATAAATCCACAGAAAAATCAGTTGCTCCCCCTGATCCAGATACAGTCACTAATGTATCTAGTTACTCCCCTTCTGAGTTAAGGCGTCTTGCCGATGCCATTCATTTGAGACTTGACCAGTTACATGAAGAGTCAGACAAAGCTTCTTCTCAGTCCAGAGGAGATAATTCTAGTCAAGACCTTGAAGACGAAGGTGATTGTGACCCCTATGGCACAATTGCTCTTCAGGATGCTCAAGATCCATTTTCTTGAGCCTTGTAGTAATCAATCAAAGTGTGGATATGGAACAGTCACCGGGTTCAGACAGTCACCTGCTCCGGCAGCCTCATTCAGTCAGCCAGCACCTGCTCTGGCAGCCTCATTCAGTCAGCCAGCACCTGCTCAGGCAGCCTCAGTCACCTACTCCGACGGCATAGTCAGCAGCATCTTCTGCTTTTCCACCGAAAGCAGCAATCAGTCAGACATCTGGCCCCATGGCCGCATTAGTCAAAAGCAGACGTCTGCTTTTCCACCGAAAGTAGATTCCTTTCCTTTTACTTTAGTAAAATGTTTTTACCTGTACTTTTAATTTAGTAAAATGTTTCTTACTTTTACTTTACCCCAGTTATTGTAATAGTAACATTGTAATAGTTTGTTTCCTTATTCTATAAAAGGAATGCGAATTCATTTTGTTAGTCAGATTTTGAAAGACTCAGAGTTCCTTCTCTGACGAATCTTTAACCTCAACCGCTGTTTAGCCTACCTAGCCCCTCTTCATCTAATGTTCTTAATTCAGTAAATTGTAAGTCAGTTGTAATCTTCTGTACTTGTAAATTTTCAAGTTATCATAAATAAAACTGTTTTTATTTAGTTATTTGAATTGTGTATGTATGCGCATCTCTGCTTCTCCTCACATAGACTCTCCTTCCGCCTCCTAATGGTATCAGCCAGTACCTGCTCCGGCAGCCTCATTCAGTCAGCCAGCACCTACTCAGGCAGCCTCAGTCACCTACTCCGACGGCATAGTCAGCAGCATATTCTGCTTTTCCACCGAAAGCAGCAATCAGTCAGACATCTGGCCCCATGGCCGCATTAGTCAAAAGCAGACGTCTGCTTTTCCACCGAAAGCAGATTCCTTTCCTTTTACTTTAGTAAAATGTTTTTACCTGTACTTTTAATTTAGTAAAATGTTTCTTACTTTTACTTTACCCCAGTTATTGTAATAGTAACATTGTAATAGTTTGTGTGACGCCCCCAAAATAGGTATACAACACCCATTCTGAGTCGCCAAAATACATGGTATAGAAAGCAAACTACAACTTCAATAATACAAGTGTCGTATGAAATACGACAATACATACTGTGAGTTTAAATACAAATATTATCTTCTAGACAATATTCACATGCAAATAAGTCCTCATTACAATTATTCAAACACTATTTTACAGAAATAGTGAGGACAACTACAACATCATCCTAGAATCATCACTCCATACCCCGACTCGATCCCGCTATGTTCTCACCTCCTGAGAAGAAAAATGGAACAAAAAGGAAAGGGTGAGCTCAACTAGCCCAGTAAAGAATATTATGACTAAGATAATATACAACAAATTATCGTTAGTCTTCAATAGGGAAAAATCTGATAGAATACAATAGACAACAAATTTTAGATCAATAAATGCAGCGGAAACAGCAATCCATTAGAAGAGTCATGTAGAGGATGAATTCTACTGTCTTCTAATATTTAAGAGTCCATCATCAATATTTTATCCCTGTAACAACAATCAATATACATCTTTAATCATCTTTGCACTACAGGCCAAAGATATTCATTTATATCACCAGTTGGTCATGTTCATCTCAACACCTGTTCATCTTTGCACTACGGGCCAAAGAGATTCATCAGTTTAATCATTCATCTTTGCACTACAGGCCAAAGATATTCATCAAGTATCATCATTTAGGACTGAGGATGATGAAAAACATTTTTAAGAATGAATCCAGTGAAATAGAAGGACAAATATTAGGGATTCGTATAACAGTTTATCCAAGATCAATAATACTTCATAACAACCGATTTTGAAGCAGAATTCAAAAATAACGATCAAAACATGGATACAATCAAAGATAGTAGCCAAAATAGACATCTTGGACAAAAAGGAAAATTTTCATTTTTCGGTGAATAGTGCCGTATTCGTGAATAGTGTCGTATACGTGAATAGTGCCGTATACGTGAATAGTGCCGTATACGTGAATAGTAACTCCGACACCAAAAGATAGAAATTTCACAAAAAACATCTTCACGCTTCGTGAATAGTACTCGTGAATAGTAACTCATGAATAGTAATTCGTGAATAGTAACTCGTGAATAGTAACCCCGACATGAAAAAGTTCCAAATTTGATAAAAAGTTCCAACCAATATTTCAGCATAATGATATTGAAGTAATAATATCATTTTAGAAGAAAATAACATCCCTTACCTCAAAGAAACAGTACTTCGGAAGGAAAGGTCGGAAGTGATGCTGAATGAAAACTTCTATGAACAGCAACTCTCAAAGTATCAAAATACTCACAAAATACACTCAATAATATAGAGAGAGGGAGAAAACTTTGTTTCTGGTGTGATTTTCAATTCTAACTTAGCCCTCTATTTATAGGAAAATTTTAGCCCGCCGAAGCAGACTTGACCTGCTACCTGATGGCTTTACCTGCTACTATTACCACCTACCACATTTGAAATAAAAATTCAGCACATTTTTCACCAACCACAAGTGGGGCCCACTCAATTCTAGAATTTTCCACCAAAATCATTTATAATCCTAATTTCTGAAGCAGACTCCTCTTAAAATTCATAACAAATCATTTGTTCATTTTTAACGGTTCAAAATTTGTAGACATATACCTAACTTATATATGTATAACATATCCAAAAATCATAACGATCCAACGGTCGGATTAAAAATTATAATTTTCGCAAAAGAGCTTTAAGAACACCGAAATCCGACAAAATACTGATAAAACACCTCAGCGTTAATTCCTTCCACATAAAATAAATAAATCCATCATTTATATCAAATAAATATTTCATTATCATATAAATCAATAATTAATTATTCACAAATAATATTACAGAATCACAGTTATGACAACCAGGCCGTTCCCAGGAAAGAGGGGGCTTTCCAATAAGGATTTCTCCTTACTGGCGCGCAATTAGGTGACCAAACCTCTCCTTAGACAGAACTTTCTAGACATTGCCAATAATGTTATCCGATAATATTATTCAAATAATATGGATTATTGATCTGATAATGGAAAATACTATGCAATGACAATTATTGAAACAATAATAATATAAATATCAACGCAACAATTATTGAATCAATAAAGTAATGAACAGTAACTCCTGTAGCAATTATTGAGTAGTGCCTTCTTACGTAAGGATCAATAATTCAAAATACTGTGCAATACCGTGTGCCACTGTGCAACAACGCGTATTACTGTATTTTAACCACCAGGTAACCCAACAGTGTTAACGGTAACAATTTACGCCGTTATTTATAAAACTCAATCTTTGTCGTTTTCTTTCATCCAACCGTTTTCTGTTATGGGGCCCACAAATGACTGCGCCGTCGTACGAATATTCCCCGACAGCAAGAATATTCCACGACCAAACGAATATTCCCCGACAAAAATGAATATTTTAATAACCACTTGTTTATTTTGCAAAAATTTCATATTTCACCCATAACCAAAGCATTATATCAATTTAACCCTTATTAATTTAGAATAATGAATAAAGGAAAATTTAATTTTATTTAATAATAAGTTGGGGTCTTACAACCTCCCCTCCTTATGAAATTTCGTCCTCGAAATTGACGTACGTACCTGTTGTTTCGAACAGATGAGGGTACCTCGCTTTCATTTCCGATTCCAACTCCCAGGTCATTTCTTCAATAGCATGGTTTCTCCACAAAACTTTTACTTGTGGTATAACCTTGGTGCGTAGGATATGCTCTTTCCTATCCAAGATCTTAACAGGTATCTCCTCGTATGTTAAATCTTCGGCTATCTCGTCTGGTTCTAACTCAATAATATGGTTCGGGTCTTTCACATATTTACGAAGCATAGATATGTGAAATACATTGTGAACACGAGACATACTTGGAGGTAACGCGAGTCTATAGGCCACATTTCCTATTCGGTCAAGAATCTCAAATGGACCAACAAATCTTGGATTGAGCTTTCCTCTCTTCCCAAATCTTGTAACTCCCTTCCATGGAGCAACACGTAACAATACATGATCTCCAATATTAAACTCCACGTCCTTTCTATGAAGATCAGCATAACTCTTTTGTCGATCTTGTGAAGTTTTAATACGTTGTCGAATCATTTGGATCTTTTCTGTAGTCATGCGTACTAAATCTGGTCCCAACAACGTTGCTTCTCCCACCTCGTCCCAGCATACTGGAGAACGACACTTTCTTCCATACAACGCCTCAAATGGAGCCATGCCTATACTTGCTTGATAACTATTGTTGTAGGAGAATTCCACTAGTGGCAAGTACTTATCCCAACTTCCTTTGAAATCTAGGACACAGAGTCTTAATAGATCTTCAAGGGTTTGAATAGTCCTCTCTGATTGTCCGTCCGTTTGAGGATGGTATGCTGAACTAAATCGTAAATCCGTGCCCATAGCTTTCTGCAAGCTAACCCAAAATCTTGAAGTGAATCTTGGGTCACGATCTGAAACTATGGATACTGGCATGCCATGCAACCGCACAATCTCATTCACGTACATACTAGCAAGACGTTCAAGGGAATAAGTCTCACGTATCGGCAAGAAATGGGCAGACTTGGTTAATCTATCAACAATAACCCAAATCGCATCTATACCTTGAGAAACTTTGGGAAGACCTGTAACGAAATCCATTGTAATGTGTTCCCACTTCCATTCCGGAATCTCAAGTGGTTGCAATGGACCCTTTGGCACTTGATGCTCTGCCTTTACGCGTTGACATGTTAAACACCTCGAGATAAACTCCGCAATCTCTCTCTTCATATTATTCCACCAAAATGTATGTCGAATATCATGATACATTTTGGTACTCCCAGGATGGATTGCAAACGGGGTATTGTGTGCCTCCATCATGATTCTATGCTTCAAGTCAGAATCGTTCGGAACGCAAAGTCGAGAGTTGAATCGAAGTATTCATTCTTCATCGATTCTTGCTTCTGGAATAGCACCTTCTTGTACTTTCTTCTTCATTTGCATCAGCCCCAGGTCCGTAGCTTGAGCAGCTTTAACTTTATCGATTAAAGTCAGTTCTACTCGTATATTCGCCATCATCACGTGGGTCCCTGGAGTCTTTAATTCTACCTCCATCCTTTGCAAGTCATATAAAATGGGCCTTTGCGTTGACAATATCGCACTCGTATTTGCATATGATCTTCTACTCAATGCGTCAGCTACTACGTTCGCTTTTCCAAGATGATATTGAATAGTGTGATCGTAATCTTTTAACAGTTCAAGCCAACGTCGTTGCCGCATATTGAGTTCTTTTTGGGTGAAGAAATATTTGAGGCTTTTATGGTCCGTATAAATCTCCACTTTCTCTCCATACAAGTAGTGTCTCCATATCTTCAACGCAAATACGACTGCTGCCAACTCCAGATCATGAGTAGGATAATTCCTCTCATATTCTTTGAGTTGTCGTGAGGCATAGGCTATGACTTTCCCATGTTGCATGAGAACACATCCTAACCCCTTGCCAGAAGCATCGCTGTAGATAACAAATCCATCCGAACCAGATGGTATTGTCAGAACAGGTGCCGAAATGAGTCTCCTCTTAAGCTCTTGGAAACTCTTCTCACATTCCTCGCTCCATATGAATTTTATATCTTTCCGAGTCAGCTGAGTTAACGGAGTAGCGATTCGAGAAAATCCTTCCACGAATCTCCGATAATAACCAGCTAAGCCCAGAAAGCTACGCACTTCGGTCACCGACTTTGGCTGCTCCCAACTTTGTATTGCTTCAATCTTCGCCGGGTCAACAGATACTCCATGTTTTGACACCACGTGCCCAAGGAATGCTACTTCCTCAAGCCAGA